>APFE030530458.1:74310-160395 GCA_000404065.3 Pinus taeda
AAATGGATTCTCGAACTTAGCCTTTGGAAAAATCACCTAGGACCTAGGACTTAGAACTTATGAGGGGATTAAAACATTTCTTAACCCTCAAGACACTTTACATCATGACTTTTACAATTTTACATCGGAAGGGGAAAACCCATTTGACATAGACCCTCATAGATCACCTAGTTCTGCGACCAACTATAATCCATCAAATCAACGCACTAGGATCCCCCTAAGATTCTAATGACAAAATTCATTCCGGGTTTGGGGTTAGGCTGAAGGAAAACTCTGTCGATCATGGATCGGTGAGACAAAAAACCTTCCGGAACGTAGATTATCACTAGAAAATTAGGTCTACGTAGGAAATTTTCATACATGACTCAGTTCTGTTAAGATTATTTACAATTCACACATGCCGATTGGGTTTACAACATAATATGATAAGGTCGACAATCACTGTCAAATGGCACGGACACGTCAATCAAACGCTACTCTTTTGCGAAAAAAAGGGGGTGTACTGCTAAGGGTAGTTGACACGTAGTGGTCAACATCTGGCTCCACTTGGGGACACATTGCTGCACTATAGGAATGTGAGAATCCAGAATCTGCATCCATGCAACACACAACAAAATATAAGTAGTGTCCGTCCAAAAAATCATCATATAACATTAAGCACATGAAAGATATAAGCTCTTCATTTATTAACTATCTAGAAAATCAAATCTAATCCTAAAACAAAAAATGAAAATGCTGAAAAAACAAGGAGTAAGGTTGGAAATACAGAGGATGCCCCATGGCATCAGATGTGTTCAATATAGTGTATACTGAGCATTTTCCTTCTTTCAGGGAAATCTGTCGGCTGCTTGTCGGATGTACCATGTCCAATTCTGCATATGGTAGGACTTTTTCCTATTCGAAAATCAAGCTGCTCGCAGTCCTCTGATGCATCAAATCTTCTTCTCGTTCTCTTTTTTTTGCACTTTTTCTTCCTGGCAGGCCGTATCACTGATGACATGGAACTTTCGGCTTCAAAATTCTCAGATGAAGTATGCAAGATATGCGTGACATGTATTTCTTCATTCTGCATCTGCCCTGCCAAGGATGATGGACCAATTTCATAGGTGCCATGAGTTATAACTTTATTTTCAATGACTGGCGGATTAACCGTGTGAGCATCAATCTGATTATTAATTTCCATTTCATCCAAGTCATTTTCAATGGAGAAAAGAACCTCATAACAAGATGGAGCTTGCTATAACATATAAGGAGGCTCCTAATCTATTGACATTCCTCGATTTCTTTCATCTTTCGATTGCTGTTGAAATTTCTGAAATTGTATTTTAATGACATCCATCTGACTAGAGTGCTCAACCTTTATAGCACTGATTTCCCTAGCATGGTCTTCCTCCATTGTCAGTGACTTATTCTGAGGACATATCTAATTAGCTTCCATATCTTTTATTACTTTATCGTCTTTTTCCGTTATGGTCGTCAAGCAATGTTGCATAGAGTTTATCTCTTTCTTATGATTTGCTTGCATGTTCGTCATATTTTCCTCTAAGCGTGATAACTTGCTTTGCATAAAACTAATTTCTGTGTCATGATTAGTTTTCATGGCCTCAATTTCCTTAACATGCTGATTTTGCATAATCTCCATCTCCTTATTACGTTCTTCCAGGTGGGTGCATAAAGTTCTCACATCATTAGCGTAATTAGTTTGATTGATCTCCATATTTTTTACCAGCCGCATTAGTTCTTGTATAATTTGCTTTTGATCTTCCTTTTCATTGTCAACACTGTTTTTACAATTTGTCTCTGCTTTTCCACTATCATAGATTTGATCTGCAATCGTACAGGTGGATGGCACATTGTGATATGAAGAATTGCCTTGAAATCTTTCATCGACAACTGAACTTTTTACAAGATTACTTTCATTCTGTTGCACAATTTTAGGGGCACAAGGCGAGCTATCTGGATCACCATATCTATCTTTAAAAGCATCGACAATGTCTTGTAAAGAAGTGAAAGAATCTTCAAAACAATTATTAAACCAGTTCAAAGCATCACCCTTTAAAGAATGGACAAATAGATGCATCTTGACATCTTCATGATTCTATTGAGGATGTCTACAATATATGATCATTACACAAGTGAATCACCACATGAGAATAAAAATCATTTAGAAATGGCCTCTTTCGGAAAATCATGGAGATTATTAGTGAAATGACATGGTTTAAATGAATAACTGGGGACCAAATGGATGATAGAACGAGATCTCTGCTCAAGAAAATCAATATATGAATGAAGTGGAGTCGCCACTTGAACAATGAATCTAATTCTAGGATCCAAAAAGCAACAAACAAGCTGATATGAGGGAGGCTTCTTGTCTGGGAAAAAATAAATGGAAAGAAATGGAGTCGCCACCCAAACAAGAAACGAACTAAAGTGTAGCTGCTGATATGACAAAAGATAAGGCGATGAAAAGATCCAAATGATGCAAAAATAAAAATGTTGACTCTGCCAGCTCAAATGAGAGATGAGAAAGATGAAAGATGTCGCTGAAACGCCAGGGACAGAAAAACTCTCACCGGCAACAACGACAAAAAAGGTTCGTGTTGCTGGCTCAAACAAATGATAGAAAGATAAATGTTGAATGATGAAAAGTCGTTGAAACACCGAGAATAAAGTATCCCCGGCAACGGCGCCAAAAAATGTTGTCGCATAGATTGTCACGACAACGCTCAAACCAGGGGCTGTCACCCTGATCCCCGATCTCTCCGTTTAAGCCTGTCTCCCGCGGCTAAGGGGGGTAGACCCTATGGGATAATGGATGACCAACTGGGACCAGTTTGGGTTGGGAGACACGAGGGGCAACAAGCACTTAATTGATTTTATTAAGTTAATAGACCAGTGCCTTATGAAATAAATGATTAAACGATTATTTATTGAATATTGCAGAAATATAAACCATGTAAAACAATCATTTATCATCAAATAACCCAAGCGATGTAAGATTTTCAACAAACGCACAACCCCTTTAAATGATCCAGCGATTAAACTTCAAGAAAAATTAAATGCTTTAAATGACCATAAAATTTAAATGATGACCAGCTACCACTTTCATATAGCCAACTTGTAAATAAACATTTTAAGTGTGTTTAGCTATAGAAAAATGGACCAAAAAAAATGAATTTTCATTTTTTTTTTTTATTAAGCTTTTTCAAAATATTTTTTTAATTTTTAAATATTTTTATTTTTTTAATTTTTGTTTTGTTTGCAGGTGCTGGAGCAGCGTGGAAGGAATCCGCGGGAAGTAATGTTAAAGAGAAATGCGGAAATGGCGCTGTGAGGAGACAGGGATTTGATTTGCAGCAGAGTGAGAGGAGCTCTAAATATTTTCCAGAAATCTTGACAAAATTTTTAACTCGCTCTCCTTCAGATTTCTTGAAACCCTCATAAAAAAAATTTAGATCTAAAAATGAATGATTTTAAAACCCTTGGAATGCAAGATTGCTGGTTGATATTTTTGGAAAGCAATTTTAAATGGAACCCCAACAAACAGATAGCTTGGAGAATCTCGAATTTTTTCAGCAAAAAACCTGCAAGAATTGATCCTGAGGCCAGATCTTACCCTCCAGGGCCTAGATCTGGCTTCAAACAAAAATTTCTCCTCAAACCTGTAACCTGCAACCTGTAATGGCAAAACAGAACATCCAAAGATAATATGTGCAAGAAACGAAAATGAAAACCCTAACTAAATAATTACAATATTCACAAACTACAGACTCTAAAATAGCGAGATTTCTCGTCATGCCACACAAATATTTTTAGAATTTAAATTTTAATGTGAGATACCTCAGAAAACCCTTTATGCATTCATTAATAAAAATTCAGATGATAAGCCCGGGATTAAAAACTAGCTGGGCTCTTTCAGAAAACACAATCCAGGAGTTCGCTGGTTCAGTCGAGAACTTCCCCTAACGCCCAGTAAACTCAAAACTTAATATTTCCTGCATAGCTTAAAATCAACCATTAACATAGAGGGAGAAAACAATAATGAAATCTAGATCAAATGGAGATACCTACCATTATATTTCAGAATCTAAACTATCGTTCAAACCCCAGAGATCAGACAAGATACCTGTGCCTGAATCAATCTTCATCAAGCAATTATCAATGACTGAAAATAAGATTATGTAGAAAAATAAAACAATCTTGCAGCATTCCCAGAAGAGTAACGCCAGCAAGATTTTCAACCCCAAAGTCTTTCTTTATTGCACAAAAACTGACTACAAGAGAGCTTTCTTTAGCATCAGACTCTCATATCTAAATTGATCTTAAATGACCCCTAGCACCCTATTTAAAGGAAAAAATCTCAACCGCTAGTTTGAGTGATCGATGTCAAACAAATCTCGACCGTCGATGAGGATCAAGATTTCTTTTAATCTCATCCGTCGAATTTTTAAATGCATTTTAATATATTAAAAAATTAAAATTCCGCATTTATTTACTCAAAAATTTGACTTATTATTTTTTATTTTATTTTATTTTATTTTTTTATTTATTTTCATTTTTCATTTTTTAATTTTTATTTTTTTAATTATTATTTTAACTTTATTATTATTATTATTATTATTTTTTTCCAATTTTTTTTTTCCAATTTATTTATTTATTTATTTATTTTTATTTTTAAATGGATCTTCGAACTTAGCCTTTGGAAAAATCACCTATGACCTAGGACTTACGACTTATGAGGGGATTAAAACATTTCTTAACCCTCAAGACACTTTACATCATGACTTTTACAATTTTACATCCGAAGGGGGAAAACCCATTTGACATAGACCCTCATAGATCACCCAGTTCTGCAACCAACTATAATCCAGCAGATCAACGCACTAGGATTCCCCTAAGATTCTAATGAAAAAATTCATTCCAGCTTTGGGGTTAGGCTGAACGAAAATTCTGCCGATCATGGATCGGTGAGACAAAAAACCTTCCGGAACGTAGATTATCACTAGAAAATTAGGTCCACCTAGGCAATTTTCATACATGACTCAACTCTGCTAAGATTATTTACAATTCACACATGCAGACTGGGTTTACAACATAATATGATAAGGTCGACGATGTCTGTCGAATGGCATGGACACGTCAATCAAGCGCTACCCTTTTGCGAAAAAAAGGGGGTGCACTGCTAAGGGTAGTTGACACGTAGTAGTCAACACGTCGCAATTTGCAACTCTAGGTTCTGACTCATTGTGGAGAGCAAAGACATTCTCTCTTCTTCTTTTGGCCACTCCAGCCATTGTAATATTTTCCCACACCCTTTCTTTGACAGTCATGATGAGAACAATGAAATTTGGCAGCAAGTTTTCCAACAAGTCATTAATATCTTTTTCTTGACTGAAGAATAATAAAAAATTTAGACCAAGATGAACCACTTTAAAGATGAACTTGATGAGATTCGTTGTCAACTTGCAAACTGGCCAACAACACTCTTGATGGCCTTGGTGGCCTTTCGAACAAGATTTCAATTAACCCTCCTCTATCCTCCCCTATGTTTGCATACTCCCCATCCTCCCCTATGAGCTATGTTTGCATACTGTAAATGTATTTTGTTATGGGGCTAGTTTTGTAATATTTTGTTATATGGCTAGTTTTGTAATCCCTTATGATCTTTTTTGAAGATCTTGTTTCTTTAAACTAAATGTAAAAATGAGATACAAATTTAATATCATAATTACCTTTTTTTTAATATATTAAATATTTTTTAATAAAAACATATATAATATATATTTTGAATTTTTATTACTAACAGTGATAAATATTTTTAAATTTTAAATTATTAATTATTTAATAAATAATAAAATATCATAAAACCTAATCATTTTAATATCTAAATTTTAACATCATAACAATAAATGTCAACTTCATATTAATATTAAAAATATATATAAATATTAACATTCAAATTTTAAATAAAATAATAATATTATTATTAAAATTTAAAATAAAATATTAATATTTTTATGTAAAAACATTTACTAATAACCCAAAAATTAAGAACTCTATTAACCCACCATCCAATTAATTACACCATAAAACCCCAGCTACCCACTACTACTATTTTTGAAGTCAATGGCCTTCTACAAACTTCTACAAACTAAAAAAATAAGTACATAATAAAGCATTAGTCTATAACGCGACTTTTTGAAAGTCTTTCTGGCGGTTTTTTCCGGTCAAAATCCGGCAGGAATTCATTGGAATCCCAAGTTTGATAGCTAGTTTCTGCACAATCAATGGCTCCAGGGGTTTTTCAGGGCGTTGAATCCAAATATGCAGTTAAAAAACCATTTTAACTGCTAAAAATCAAGATTTAACCTCATTTCTTCCGCCGGATTCCGTCACCAGAATCTCCAAAAAGTCACATTATAGACAACTCCCATAATAAAACCTCAACCACCCCACCATCCAATTAATTACATCATAAAACTCAGCCACCCACACCATCCATTGAAAGAGTGTTGATATTGAAAATTTAAAACAACTTACTAATATTTCAGCAACCCCACCATACAATTAATTACACCATAAAAACCCAACAACCCTACCATCAAAATCTTAAGATACTATTGATGTTGTAAATGTGAAACCGTATAATAATATTTTTAAAGTTGAAAGCCATGTCACCTAGGGTGACACCCAACTACCTCATTATCCAAAAGACATTAGTGATATTGGAAGTTTAACGCATCAACGTGATATTTTTGAAGTTGGAAAGCTTTTCACGCTGACTCCTCTTAATTATAAACAAATGAAGATACTGAAAAATAATTCTCTAAACTATTATATAATAAAGATAATAAAACTAAATTTAAATTTTTTATTTATTAATGTTAAGAAAATTCTTAACATTAACGAAATACTTTTTTAACTATTATGTAATACATAAATATATAATCAAATATTTATTTTATTTTGTAATATATAATTATGTAATCAAATACTTATTTTTATTATTTGATAATATATCAATATGTAAATTATTTTGATTATTTATGTTTTTAAAGTAGATTTTCTTTATCTCCAATGGGGTGAACACTCGAATGAACATTGGGAACAAGGGCGGTCCTCAAGTTTCTCTCCTCCTCCATGTGGTTTTTAATGGTGGTTAGTAAATGCAGTTTTTGCAGTCCCTTCACGCTTGTGAATATCTCTCCAACATCTCCAACAGTTAAATCATCAGGTATGCATTCATCCTTCTCTAGTTTGAAATTCTTGGAAATGAATTTAGGTGAGGCAGAGGATTGCAGAGCGAGAGCCAGGATCCATGGAGACTCATCGGGGCCATGGCCTTGGATGAGAGGCGACGTGGAAGCCTGGTCTACTTTGGCTCGTTGTGTATTCAGTCTTCAAGCTTGCACTTGGGATCAGGGAACCTCTGTGGATGGTATGTTGTTTCATCTCGTTGCCTCCATTTCGGTTTCTTGTCATCGACATTCTAAACGTTGGAGGTTCATGAACTATTATATGGGAAAAGGCATTTGTGGTCTTATTTATGTTCAATTTCTTTACTTCTAGTTTTGGGTAGAAGTCTCAATTGTCACTTGTTTGGGTTCGTCTCGCATGCAGGTTTGTGCTGGAAGCTTCCTCTAGCTTTTATGTGTGTTGGGGTTGGGTTACGCATGTCTCTGGTCAAATTTATGTTCTATTTGGAATCCCTCTCAAGGCGGGTCTCAAGGCTTGTGTCTATTCTACCATCGGGGGAAGCATCTTTTGTTTCCAAGAGTTGCTATTTTGGAGTGTTGTGTATGCTCAAGGAAACCCTCTTGTCTAGGAGAAAGCTCACCCTTTTTGGGTCTTGGTCCATAGTGTCTGGGTTTGGTTGTGTGTCTTTCATTGGTATTTGTATCTCAGTCCTGATACCTGTCTCCTTTCTTGCAGGTCATTGGAAATTTTCTTCTCGGCTCAACCAATCAGCTGCTCGTTCGCATACGCCAAGCTCCCCATGCCTTGCCAATGGGGTCTTCCTCATTGCGTGGGAGATCAATATGTTCATGCGGGGTGCCTTGCGTCAAGTCACAGTTCGTCGTCTGGTGATCAAATGGTCAGTATTTAGCTCAAAAATCAAAGTTATTAGAATGGCTCAAAACCTGAACGACCAAGTCAGTCACGGAAAAACGATCCTAACGCAACTTGTTTTGCGGAAAAACCGAGTTTGTATGAGAAAGTTATTGTGTTCTCATCGCTTTGCTAAATTAAGCGAAATTGGCAAAAAAATGCCCAATCACTGCACAATGAGCAATCCGTACTGCTGACGTGGAAAGCGACTAGGCATGGTCAACGATGAATCACAGGTGGACAAGTGTCATCGTTTTATTGGGTTGTACAAGTGGTGTGTTGGGGAAATCTAATTAGTTTATTTATGGACCAATGGAAGAATGCCATGTGGCAAGCTCGGAGGCTGCTATGTGGCACCTCCCAAAGGCCTTGGCAATTGACATAGTGGAGAAAAATATTATGGTGGAGTTCAGGGTCGTACCCACGACCTCTGGCATACCGTCTGCATACATTGAAACTCCTCAAGTTTTTCCTTCAACTAGGATTGAAGAGGTACAAGCAATACAAATTTTTGAGCCTAAATCCACAACCATTATGTCAGGGGAAAGAGAGCCTGAAGGTCCTTCTTTAGAAGAGGAAGAATTCAAGAAAGACTTCTTCACTTTAACTGAAATGGTTAAAGTCCTCTATGAAGAGAGGAACACTAGAATGGTTAGAGAGATTTCTAAACCTCCACATGGAGAAGGAAGCTCAAAGGACAAAAAAGATGAGAAAAAGGATTCCAAAGGGAATGGTGGGAAGCCACCTCCATCTCCACCATCCTCATCATCTTCCTCATCCTCTTCATCATCTCACACAACATCATCTTCCACTACCACCATTGAAACTGCCCATACTCATTCAAAAACCCTAAAAGGAAAGACTCCTTACTTAATTGGACATAAAATTTGAACTTCCCATGTACAATGGAGAGGTGAGTGCAGAAAAGTTGGACAATTGGATTCAACAGTTGGAGGTATACTGCAAAATTCAGAACCTTCAGGAAGATGACATAAAGATCCAGTTGGCTTCACTAAGGCTAGAAGGAGCTGCATTAGTTTGGTGGGAAGCAAAGACTTAAGAAGAAATGTGAATCCATGGTAAGATATCCATTACTTGGGTTGAATTTATTTCTGTAATTAAAAGACACTTTTATCCTTTATCCTATATGCCAAAAGCCATTATGAGTCGGCAGAATTTTAGGCAGCTTAAAGGTCAAACAGTCTCACGATGCCTGTCCTCTGTGTTAGTCTGCTAAAACAACCGAAGGGACCTGCGTGCATGCAAAAGGACGCAAGGCAATGATGGTTAATGAGGCTTTCTGCTGAGCGTTAAGGCGTTATAATGCCTCGTATACAACTGTAGGATGTGTTAATGTTTAAACACGATGAGAAAAAAATATGTTCCTCCTCTCACAGGGATTGCTACTAATCCGTTCTCCCTCGCTCTGTTGTAACCTCGAGATATGATACCAATTTGTTGGAAAGGCGAAGGATACAAAGCATGAATTCACACAAAACACGAGTTGCTGCTCTTCTATTGATCACACAAAGCATGATACTTATAATGAACCCGGTGAAGCGTATTTATCCTTTTTCAACTAGCAACTTGCCTAAAATGTCTTGACATGCAACCACACACTAAAATTCGTCTATCACTTAACTCGACTTGACTCAACACTCAAATACTCAATTACTCAATCACTCAGTTAACTGACTCTCTATGTTTAGCCAACTCCACATGCGGGATTAATTACAATTCTAACAAGCATTAACTACCCTGTTGGGCACCATTTAGTGCTGTGTGACATTGAGTATGAACCATCAGATTTGTAACAAAATTTTGGATGTGTATATACCCAGCCCCACGTAGCACTGAATCAACTGTTAGATCTGCAACAAAATTTAAATCTAAATGTGCATATCTAACCACACTCAGTATTAATTGTTAGCCAGAGATAAGTTAATTAAATCAACTGTGAGAAGTTGAGAACTCTCATAAATATATTGTTAGTACCAATCAAAATATGGTGTGAACTATAACGTGGTATTGAATTTAAGGCCTTCAACCATCTATGAACTTTCCTTTATGAAGATTGAAAAGTTGGAAACAGTTGGTCGAACGTTATCACAATTCTACCTATTTTGAAGTGAAGAATTTTTGCTGTGAAATGATTCAGAATGGTAACCAATATATATAATGCTATAGGTATATTAATGAGGAGGCAATATATGTTACTTGTTTGAATTTTTACTTGCTTAAATTTCCTTGCATTATAATTCTTCTTGGTACCATAGAGTTCTAGAACTTTTCTTGAGACTTCCTTGCATTGTTTAGCAACAAGCACTACTATTTTTTATGATATGTTGAGATTATTTGATTCCTTGACTATGAGGGTATGGAATAGAAATCAAGAATTTTGAGAACATTGTCATGATGTCCACCCTAGATGTGGCATTGTGCTCTCCTTCTGAAGTGATATTGTTGTAATGTATGTTGTGACTGTATATCTTTGTAACCTTGTTGCAATGCTCCTTGCTGGAGTAGAACCTTGCTTTAGTTGACTTGATCCTTTATTCTTGACAAAACCCTTAACCTTACTTTGATCCCTTCTTGATGACTCACTGATCCGTAAATGGATACTAAATCAAGAAGAAAATGTATTACAGACTCATGTACAGGAATGCCTATACTATTTAGTGCGATGGATTGAAAAATATTACGAATAATATAGACAATGAACAATTAGAAAACATAGTAGACACAAATATCAACACAACAAATAATCAAGGAGTTCACCAGACTTCCTAGCTACGTCTTATGGTCCAGCTTTCAGTGTCAACCTCTATAGTATGTCTTCAAGAACAGAGTTTACAAGTGTGAGCTCAATCAAATCCATGACACAACAATAGTGATATTACACAGGTATTCCACTCGAAAACACTGAGTCTAAAGGGTGTACATACTCTCCCTCTTAGTGCCTCTGATCAACTGTTCGTAGCTGTGTGTTTTCTATGACTCATTGTCTCCCCTCTGTCTCTGAGAAACTGCTTTCTCTTGCTATCTCTCTCTCTCTCTCTCTCTCTCTCTCTCTCTCTCTCTATCCCTCTTTTCTCTGCCATTGGATGGATTTTAAGCCTATCGGCGCTTGTCTGTTCATTTCCCTGTTCGGGCTCTCTGGCTCCCGGCTGTTTCCCTTCCTCTCTCTACTGAGCGTTAAACAATCATAATAATAACGCTCAGGCATTGAGGTCATCTTTTTACAAACGAAAAGGGCCATTGGCACGGGTGAAATCCCCAAGAATACACTTCTCTGTTTACACAGAGAAATACACAGGAAATACACTAAAATAGTGGAAAATCTGACCAAAACACCAAAGTCGGACTTCAAACAATATAAAGTCCACCCTATAATCCTCTCGGGTTTGCCTCATTTGCAATCACAAGTCGCATTGGCCACGAGTCATAATCCATTTGTATTCCACACCGTTGATCTGCCTTTAATCCGATGGTTTGCATCCAACCTAAGACATCAAGTAGTTTTCTTAATTTCCACCATTGGTCCATGATCTCCGATCCAATGGCTGACAGCGTTTTCGGGTGCCCTACTTGCACGGAGATTACCCGCCTGAAAAAGTGGTTTTCTCTCTCATGCAGCTTGCTACGTGTTGGCCAGTGTATGGAATCGGGTGAATCCCTTCCAATACCACTTATCACCTAAAGCCCGCCCGAAATACCGTTTACCACGGAACTCAAATCCTTCACTGTTTAATTCATAACTCCTTCGGGTCTGCCTGTGTTAAGTCCTTCCTTTAAGAATCTGTGATGCGATATTTGTAATCTCTGTCATTGATCTGCGCGCTCGATCGACGATCCACGTTAAGTCGTCGATTGCAGTCGCATTTCTCTTAGGGTCATCTCCGATATACTCCGCTGGCCTCTCCCACTATGATATCCTGATCTAATCTGGGACGTTGATCTGTCCGATCCAATGGCTCTTGTGCAACGAGACTTCACGTTCTGCTTAGCTCTGCTTTCCGCCATTCTTAGTGTTTTTCTTCTGCGCTAGTGTTTTCCAATAGTTAATATATATGAAGACTTAGAATTAGAGGTTTGATACAAGATCCATTTTGGATCACTCATCCTTGTATGTCTCTTTTTGCTGCCCTTCCTTTGACTTGTGCACCTTAGCTTCGATACCATGTTGAAGAATCTGAGGCACAAGGTTAATGAGATTCTTCTTTTCATGATAACCATTAATTCTTAGCTTGCTAACATTAGTGTGTCATCTTTTATTCATTAAATAGCTACCATAACAAAGAGACAAGAACACAATAAGTTGGAATTCTGCAAGAGCCAAAACCTCTCCCTCTTGGAGAGGAAAACCCGCATAAAATTATTCTTATAGAGATTCCAATTAACGAACACCAAGACCATGACCCTTGACTAATCGAGTCACTCCAAGGCCAAGCCACCAATCCTCTTCTTCATACCATTGAGATCATTGTCGTCTCTACATCACTGAGACATCCATTACTACTGCAACATCACTGAGACATTCATGAGAGCAAGACTGCTGCACCATATCTCTATCTTTACTTAGTTCTTTGTTGATTACCGAGATCACCATTATGTAGATGAGTTTTCTATGATGAGACATGTATATAGATATATACATGTGACTGTTGCATCGAAGTCCTCATGTTAATCCTTCATGCTTATGATGACACCTTGATGTACATTAAGATCCTTCCTTTATATTGAGACTATGATCATCCTTGTTACCATGACTATGACAACATAGAGAACTTCATCGAGTATGTGCTTGTGTTCAGAGATTATGTGCATACACTACTATGATATTTATGCCAAGAGTGTGTACTCTTGTAATCTGCATCCGAGAGCTATAGACCCTTTCCTTAACCGAGATTCTATAATAAAGACTTCCTTCGAGATTCTTGTAACCTTTAACTTGGTCAAGATTTCTGAGATGAATGTGAGGGTATTCATTGTAGTTATCATTGTGACTGCACCTTACTGCCTTCTCCAAAGCCACAGAGTAATGCGAGATTCTACACCTCCAAAGTTGCAGAGATGTCTGAAAATATATGACTCCTATAATGCGGATCTCTATCCCGTACCCATATGAAGATCACCCTGTCATAATAATCCGAATTGGATCCTAAAGAACTCTCTAAGTTTTCATAATTCTGCAAAAGTCATGCCAAAGTTTCAAAGACTTACAAAGGTCGAGCTTATCAGAAATATCCTCGAACAGTTGTAATTTGTGAGCAGCGCCAAGCAACGAGGACCCTCGGTCAAGCGCGCCGACCGTTGGCCCATGGTAACGCCCGCTCCCATGAAACAAAAAAACGGGAAGCCTTCTTGAGAAAAGTACTTCGTACCATCCCCAAGTCAATGAGAAAGTGGAAGCCTTCAATAAGATCATGGAGACTCCACTTACCAAGGTATGTAATGTGCAATGTGATCATTGGGATCCAAGAATTCCCACAATCCTATGGGCTTATAGAACTACATGTAAGAAGTTAATCAGACAAACACCTTTCTGATTGATATAGGGGATGGAAATAGTTATGCTGGTGGAATTAGATCAGATAAGCAAATGAATGGAAAATGACCTAGATACCCTAGGGGCACAAACCATCCAAAAACTCAAAAAACTAAGTAAGGCAATCTCAAACCAATCAAGCAAACAAATCAAGCCAACAAAGAATTCTACCAAGGGAGAATAAAGGCAAACAAGCCAAGAATCAGAATCTATGAGGACAAGACACACTGGCAATGATTTAAGAGAAACCCTGATTTTAACCTATAGACATCAGTGCAACTGTCTAACTAGAAACATTATTACCTAGCCTACGCATTGTGCTATCTACATAGATGATGGATTCTAATGTAGTGGAAAGACGATTACCGGATTCACTGTAGCTGGAAGAAGGCTGAGCACTAGCCAAATTCCACCAGGAGGTGGACAAGGCCTAAGAAAAGGCATGGCATGATTGAACGATTAAGCAAAGATATTCCAGGTGGGAGATTTAGAATTTCTATATGATAGCAAGTTTCTAAGGCATGTAGATAAATTTAAAATGTAATGGATGGGGCCTTATATTATCCAACGTGTGAATGATGTTGCCATGGTGCAGTTAGGGAATTTAGATGGAATATCGCACGAGTAGTTTTTTAATGGCAGCAGACTGAAACTTTATAGGGACAACCAAGATCTTGCATACACTAGATAGGTGAAGTAGAAATCCATTCTATTAGTTGTAAAAATAAGGTAGAGTAATGATTCAATGTTAGGAAATTTAGAATAGGAGGGGAAAAATATTAGTAATTGGTTGTTCCATTTTAGGTTCAAATAAGTTGGAAGATACTGTAGAAGATTAGACAATGCGTAGTGTTGGGGGAATCTGCATCCGAAGTTGGTGGCTGACGGTGATGATGTGACTAGGTGGGTGGCACAGTGATTTCCACTGATAGGAGTCTAAGTCATATCAATCTGGTTGTGTCTAACGAAAAATGGTCACTAGAAACTAGACCAAGGAGAAGTTTAAGAGGCAGTTGACGAGCATGGTTTGGGAATATAACTTGTAATTATGAAGAAAGTCAGTGATGTACAGGGAAATTGCCAGCAAAAATATCACAATCATATCTAGGAAATGCAACCACCATTTCCACCTTTGGCAGATGGATATCTGTTGTAATGTCAGATCATGTGAGATTACAATTACATGAGAGAATAAAGGTTCAGGGGTGCAAAGTTGAATGGGTGGATGAATGCATGCGGGAGAACCTTACCAACTAGTTGATAAAGGGATCATAAACAAGGAGTAGGGAGAATAAATGAAGTTGTGAATTAAAGTAATGGGGACCAGAGAGAAGCTGAGAGAAGTAGTGGGAGTTGAGAAATAAAGTGATAGATAGGGAATTATGGTGGAAGGAATCTAGGTATTAGAAGAACTAAAGATGCACCTAAAATACCATCTATTCCTGCTGAAGGAAAGGGGTAAGCGACAAGAAAAAAACTTATCATCAAAAAAGAAAAGATATGAAACACCACAGGGGGATATAAGCTCAGATCCAAGTAGAAATGGTAGAACTGATGGCAGTTGTGGGCTGCAACGCTAAGCCAAGTATACAAAGCAATTCTCAGGGCCCCAGGTAGCAATGTTGACCTAAAGGATACAAATATACATGGCAAATGCCTTCTCTTCCACTGGGGGTGCTACACTGACAGAAAATTAGGAATTTCATGGAACACATCAAGTACTCTGATCATGATTTGTGTGAACCTAATCGACATCATATCCTTCAATATTATCTACAGAAGGTGTTGAATCTACACAATGTATCTGAGCTAAGATCCCAAGATTGGGCTTGAGGTTTGGAGACTACTGGAATTCTAAATTTGTTCCACATTCTGCACTTTGGATGAGGAGATGAAGTGATCTTTGTTACCAAGTGTCTGCTAAGTTATGTACATGATTTTTTTTTTAGCTCGACCAACTTGTGCCTGTCATGAGGATTGCATGCGATTAACGCTTTATACGAACAAGAGATCAACGCTACTGCTTGCATGCAAATCGATGTAATTCCACCACGATTAATGCTTCTCATGATGGTCAACGCTGTGACTAACGCCTCTCACAATGCCTGTCTTCTGTGTTATTTTGCTAAAACAACTAAGGGACCCACATGCATGCAAAAGGATGCAAGGCAACGATGGTTAACGAGGCTTTCTGTTGAGCGTTAAGGCGTTATAATGCCTCGTATACCATTGTAGGATGCGATAATGTTTAAAAACGATGAGAAAATATATGTTTCTCCTCTCACAGGGATTGCTGCTAATCCATTCTCCCTCACTCTGATGTAACCTCGAGATATGATACCAATTTGTTGGAAAGGTGGAGGATACAAAGCATGAATTCACACAAAACATGAGTTGCTACTCTTCTATTGATCACACAAAACATGATACTTACAATGAACCCGGTGAAGGGTATTTATCCTTTTTCAACTAACAACTTACCTAAAATATCTTGACATGCAACCACACACTAAAAGTCGTTTATCACTTAACTCGACTTGACTCAAAACTCAAAATTCAATTACTAAATCACTTAGTTAACTGACTCTCTATGTTTAGCCAACTGCACATGCGGGAGTAATTACAATTTCTAACAAGCATTAACTACCTTGCTGGGCACCATTCAATGCTATGTGACACTGAGTATGAACCGTCAGATTTGTAACAAAATTCTGGATGTGTATATACCCAACCCCACGTAGCATTGAATCAACTATCAGATCTACAACAAAATTTAAATCTAAATGTGCATATCCAACCACACTCAGTATTAATTGTTAGTCAGAGATAAGTTGATTAAATAAACTGTGAGAAGTTGAGAAGTCTCATAAATATATTTTTAGTACCAATCAAATTGTTTAATAAAGACGGTGTGAACTGTAACGTGGTATTGAATTTAAGGCCTTCAACCATATTTGAACTTTCCTTTATGAAGATTGAAAAACTAGAAACAATTGGTCGAATGTTATCACAATTCTGCTTGTTTTGAAGTGAAGAATTTACTGCGAAATGATTCAGAATTGTAACCCATATATATAATGCTATAGGGATATTAATGAGGAGGTAGTATATGTTACTTGTTGGATTTTTTACTTTCTTAAATTTCCTTGCATTATAATTATTCTTGGTACCATAGGGTTCCAGAACTTTTCCTGAGACTTCCTTGCATTGTTTTGCAATAAGCACTACTGTTTTTTATGATATGTTGAGATTATTTGATTCCTTGATTGTGACGGTATGGAATAGAAATCAAGAATTTTGAGAACATTGTCATGATATCCACCCGAGATGTGGCATTGTGCTCTCCTTCTAAAGTGATATTTTTGTAATGTATGTTGTGACTATATATCTTTGTAACCTTGTTGCAATGCTTCTTGTTGGAGTAGAACCTTGCTTTAGTTGACTTGATCCTTTATTCTTGACAAACCCCTTAACCTTACATTGATCACTTCTTGATGACTCATTGATCCGTAAATGGATACTAAATAAAGAAGAAAAGGTATTATAGACTCATGTGCAAGAATGCCTATATTATTTAGTGAAATGGATTGAAAAGATTGCGAATAATATAGACAATGAAAAATTAGAAAACATAACAGACACACATATCAACACAACAAATAATCAAGGAGTTCACCAGACTACTTGGCTACGTCTTCTAGTCCAGCTTTTAGTGTCGACCTCTATATTATGTCTTCAAGAACATAGTTTATAGGTGTGAACTCAATCAGAGCCATGACACAACAATAATGATATTACATAGGGATTCCACTCAAAAACCCTGAGTCTAAAGAGTGCACATACTCTCCTTCTTAGTGCCTCTGATCAACTGTTCATAGCTGTGTGTTTTCTCTGACTCACTGTCTCCCCTTTGTCTCTGAGAAACTGCTTTCTCTCTCTCTCTCTCTCTCTCTCTCTCTCTCTCTCTCTCTCTCTCTCTCTCTCTCTCTCTCTCTCTCTCTGTCCCTCTTGTCTCTGCCATTGGATGGATTTTAAGCCTATCGACACTTTTCTGTTCATTTCCTTGTTCGGGCTCTCTAGCTCCCAACCGTTGTCCCTTCCTCTCCCTAGTGAGCGTTAAATAATCATAATAATAACGCTTAGGCATTGAGGCCACCTGTTCACAAACGAAAAGGGCCACTAGCATAGGTGAAATCCTTGGGAATACACTTCTCTGTTTACACAGAGAAATACACAGGAAATACTCTAAAATAGTGGAAAATCTAACCAAAACACCAAAGCCGGACTTCAAACAATATAAATTCCACCCTATAATCCTCTCGGGTCTACCTCATTCGCAATCACAAGTTGCATTGGCTACAAGCCATAATCCCTTTGTATTCCACATCGTTGATCTACCTTCAATCCGACGGTTCACATCCAACCCAAGACATCAATTAGTCCGCTCAATTTCCATCGTTGGTCCACGATTTCTGATCCAACGGCTGACAACATTTTTGGGTGGCCTACTTGCATGGAGATTACCAGCCCAAAAAAGCGGTTTTCTCTCTCATGCGGTGTGCTACGTGTCGGCCAGTGTATGGAATCGGGTGAAGCCCTTCCAATACCACTTATCACCTGAAGCCCGCCCGAAATACCATTTACCATGGAACTCAAATCCTTCACTATTTAATTCATAACTCCTTCGGGTCCACCTGTGTTAAGTCCTTCCTTTAAGAATCTGCGATGCGATATCTATAATCTCCATCGTTGATCTGCGCACTCGATCAACGGTCCACATTAAGTCACCGATCACAGTCGCATTTCCCTTATGGTTGTCTCCGATATACTCTGCTGGCCTCTCTCGATGTGATATCCTGATCTAATTTGGGATGTTGATCTATCCGATTCGACAGCTCCTGTGCAACGAGACTTCACATTCCGCTTAGATCTGTTTTCCGCCATTCTTAGTTTTTTTCTTCTGCGATAGTGTTTTCCAATAGTTAATATATATGAAGACTTAGAATTAGAGGTTTGATACAAGATCCATTTTGGATCACTCATCCTTTTATGTCTCTTCTCGCCACCCTTCCTTTAACTTGTGCACCTTAGCTTCGATACCATGTTGAAGAATCTAAGGCACAAGGTTAATGAGATTCTTCTTTTCATGATAACGTTAATGCTTATCTTGTTAACATTACTGTGTCTTCTTTTATTCATTAAATAGCTACCATAACAAAGAGACAAGAACACAATAAGTTGGCTTTCTGCAAGAGCCAAGGCCTCTCCCTCTTGGAGAGGAAAACCCACATCCAATTCTTTTTATAGAGATTCCAATTGATGAACACCAAGACCATGACCCTTGACTAACCGAGTCACTCCAAGACCAAGCCACCAATCCTCATCTTCATACTGCTGAGATCATTGTCGTCTCTGCATCACTAAGACATCCATTACTACTGCAACATCACTAAGATATTCATGAGAGCAAGACTGCTGCACCATATCTCTATCTTTACTTAGTTCTTTGTTGATTACCGAGATCATCATTATGTATATGAGGTTTCTATGATGAGACATGAATATAGATATATACCTGTGACTGTTGCATCGAAGTCCTCATGTTAATCCTTCATGCTTATGATGACACCTTGATGTACATTGAGATCCTTCCTTTCTATTGAGACTATGATCATCCTTGTTACCATGACTATGACAACATAGAGAACTTCATCGAGTATGTGCCTGTGTTCAGAGATTATGTGCATACACTACTGTGACATTTATGCCAAGAGTGTGTACTCTTGTAATCTGCATCCGAGAGCTATAGATGCTTTCCTTAACCGAGATTCTATAATAAAGACTTCCTTCGAGATTCTTGTAACCTTTAACTTGGTCAAGATTTCTGAGATGAATGTGAGGGTATTCATTGTAGCTATCATTATGACTGTACCTTACTGCCTTCTCCAAAGCCACAGAGTAATGTGAGATTCTGCACCTCCGAAGTTGCAAAGATGTTCGAAAATATCTGACTCCTATAATGCGGATCTCTGTCCCGTACCCATAAGAAGATCACCCTGTCATAATGATCCGAATTGGATCCCAAAGAACTCTATAAGTTTTCATAACTCTGTAAAATTCATGCCAAAGTTTCAAAGACTTACAAAAGTCGAGCTTATTAGAAATATCCTTGAATAGTTGTAATTTATGAGCAGCGCCTAGCAACGAGGACCCTCGTTCAAGCGCGACAACCGTTGGCCCGTGGTAACGCACGTTGCCACGAAACAACAAAACATGAAGACTTTTCGAGAAACGAGGGAGCAAACCCCTTAGAGAAGAAAAAGCCCCGAGTGACCCGAACCCGAAAAGTTAAAAACCGTACAGAATTCGCCGATTCTGTCAGAGGCAGGTCCCACACGAAAACCGGTAGGATATCGGAAGGGCTTCGAGCGGTAAGCAGTTTCAACCGAGTCCCACCTGATGCCACACATTGGGTTCCACACATCCGGAAGAAGAGAGAGAAAACCACTCACATCGGATGGGTAAGCGTCATGCAACTTACGCGCCCGATATGGATGGAGACCGTAGGATCTCGAGGCTCTAGATCGACGGCGGACATGCAATCCGATGGATGACCGGATTCAACAGGGTAAATAGGCTGAGTTGTATAAAGGTTTGAAGTCTAGCATGAACGATGAGTTGGTAGAGGAATCATGTTCGTGGGCATTTTGGGAATTTAAACGGAAATAACGGTAGTTCAAACATTTCCAAGAGAACTGACACTCAATTCGTTATGAAACAGGTGTCCACCTCCTTGTACGACGTTACACGGTGATGATGGCACCAAACAGAGGAATTCAAATGGACAGAGGCGGGAGAACCAAAGCGCCGAGAACCGGAAACGAATAGTCAGAAAGCAGATTGGCTTTAAAGCCATGAACTGACACAAACAAAGCAAGTAGTAAGAAAAGCGAGTAAGAAAGCTAAGAGCAGAGAACAAAGAAAGTAAGTCGAGCTGACCTACAGAGCAAAGGCAGCATCGAGATAGAGCCAGAGAGATTCAGAGATTATGTGTATTCCTGAGAAGGCTTGAGAGGTTCAATCAAACTCCTCAGCATATAGCCTGTCATGTATGAGTCTCAGATTGGGCTCATACTACTGTGACCAATAGAGGTCGAGTTTCAGTAAGGACAATCTATGTACTCTAGAGACTTGGGGGATCCAAATCCAGTCCTACTGATTTATATCTGTTGAGTGAGACTCAAATTGAGCTCACTGTTGTAAAAACTTTGCTTTGGAAACATAATAGAGAGGCCACCACTGAATTCTGGACCAGGAGATGTAGCCCAGGAGTATTGGGTGAACTCTTTATTAAACTTGTCATGTTTACATGCTTGCCTGTTATGTTTTCTCTAACTACTTCAGTGTCTATGTATTTCACAATCTTATCGATCCATTACATAAAGTATCATAGGCACATCCATACACATTGTAGAAATTTTGAATAATATGACACTTATTCATAGAGATTATCTCGATTATGCACTATTTGCGGAATCATGCATAATACATAACCTCCTCTACGTTGATTATCAATTTAGCAGTATTAAGAAACATTCACATGCGCGCATTGAAGCATCAATCACACATATCAACACAGTATATCACGGGGAAAGAATACAGCCGAAAACACCAAACTATCTGTATATTATATTGATTGAGAACATGTAACAATACATAGTACAATACTCCTCACAAGTACTCAGTACTATCTCCACCTGTTACACACAAACTAGCTCATATCTGAATCAATCACTGGGTCAAATCTCCTCCGCTGCTTGCCTGCCTCCATTGTGCAATCCTGCATGAGAATACTAATGAATGGCTGATCCAAACTCATATTTCCCTTGGATATACCACGCAATCCTCATTGGAAATACTCAATCCATTGATTGTGCAAATCAAATGCACAACTATAGTCACAACTGACAACTGTCTTGCCCTTTCACTCACCTCTAACACTTGTCTCCATTGAACTTTCCATGCACTGAGTTAACTGATGTATTCCTCAGTTGATTTATGAGTTAATAATTAGTGAATTAATGAATAACTAATTCACATCACTCAACACTAGTGTATTTGTTAGTTAGACTAAATACAACTAGTTCAACTAATTCAAACCGAACACAACTCCATCAACTCCTGATCCAACTCCATAGAACTCAATCACTGAAGTCCTCCATGCAATAGCTCAAGTAACCCATAAGAACCACGCATTTCCTTCTGGCAGCTGCATGTGCCACATCCGTAGCTCGAACTGAAGTGCTGCAAGAGGATAAGATAATGTTTATAGTCTAAATATTATTAAGAGCTAATAATATTCGACTGTTATATATTTAGACTGGTAGTCTAAAAATAGACTCCGCCCATATGTCTAAAAATATAAGTCCATCTATTTTTACCAACATGACAATCATCCACAAATAGCATCCTGCAACTCATAGACCATGATCCATATGTCTAAAAATAGACATAGTCTAAAAATAGACTTTGCGCCAAAAATAGCCTGAGGACACACTTAGTGAAGGCGACTTCTTTTCACTAAGCTCCATCATCTTGTTGCATTTTCAACACACATGAGTCTGTAATACCTTTAATTCTTTATCCTGGAAAAATTCCAGATCAAGTGGTATCAGATCTCCAGGTTACTAAGGTTAGACAAGCTTGTGCTGGATTTTGTTGTTGAATGCTAACTAGATCAAATCTTAAATATGGAGACGAAGAGTTGGTTGAAACTAGCCCTGAAATTGGGAGAGTCTATCCTACGAGGAAAATGTCAGAAGAAAGTCCCTTGGAATCAGACCCTCAGTTCATGGATAGTTTCATGACCATGAGAGCCATGGTAGAGGAAATGTATAGAGAATTTAAGAAAGGTAGAGAGGAAGATGCATCAAACTCAAAATGAGATAAAGGAGCAGAAGAATCTCATATCCATGACCACTTTGAAGGCAAAGGGAAAGAAGAAAAACTACCCACACCTTCTAGTAGCCCTGAAAACAAAAAGAAGACATCTTTGATTAAATTAGATGTTAAATTTGATTTACCAATATATGATGGAGAGTTGAATGCAGAGAAGCTAGATAATTGGATTAGACAGATTGATGTTTATTGCAGAGTGCAAAGCATTGATTTAGATAGTAGTAAGATTCAGCTGGCCAGCCTACGCCTTGGAGGCACTACCTTGGTATAGTGGGAAGGCAGGACACAAGCTGACATGAAGAAGCATGGTAAACTTCTTTCTATCTGGAGTGAATTTGTTTCTACAATTAAAAAACAAATCTATCCACAGCTTATATGCAACAAGCCATGATGAGCTGGCAAACTCTTCGACAATTAAAAGGGCAAAGTGTTCAAAGTTACACCCAATAATTTAGGAAAAGAGCTTCGATTCTAGTTATTTCTTTAGACTCACCTGAAACTCTGCTGAAGTATATAAGTGGTCTACACAGCTACTTAAGGCACACAATTCTCATTTTTAATCCCACTAGCATAGATGAGGTATATGTTCAAGCTACACATCTAGAGGCTAGAGGCAAGAATGTGAACCAAGAAGTTGGGGGATCATAAAAACCCACTGTAAGCAAGAATAAGGAGAAAAGAAAACAGAAATGGAAAGAGAGGAAGACAAATACTGTACAAAAGACCAAATTTCATGCACTCACTGTAAGAAGGATGGGCATGATGATGAACACTACTGGATTCTACATTCGGAGTTGAAACCCAAGAAGTACGATGGCAAGAACAAGAATATTATTGTAGTGATTCAAAAGTATTTGGGATCAGACTCAGGAAATGAAACAACAATTGCAGCCACAGGTATAAAAGGTAAAAATTCTGAAGCATCTACTAGTAATTCTACACAATCTACTCACAATGAAGAAAATGAGAGGAAAATACATGATCTTTTTCATATTCGAGTTGTTTCCAAGCATCAAAAGATTGATACTTTGTTTGATAGTGGCTCACAAGTAAATTTAATTTCTAAAGCAATTGTAAAGAAGTTGGGATTACTAACCACACCTCACAAAACACCATATCCATTAGGTTGGTTATGTGATAAAGCACAACTACAAGTGACTAGACAATGTAAACTTAGGTTTTCTTTTGGGTCAGCATTTGTAGATGAGTTTGAGTTAGATATTGTTCCCTTGGATATATGTAAAATTGTTTTAGGAAGTCCTTACTTGTATGAGAGAAAAGCTATTTTCTATAGAGCTTAAAACAAGTATCAACTTGTTAAATATGGAACCAAATATATTGCAAGAGCTCATAAACTCAAGAATAATTATACTCTCATAAACTTAGGGTAGATGAAAAGAATTGTAAGTTCATGCAAACAATTTTTACTGATGGATATAAAGGAAAAGAAACCCGACAAAACCAATGTATTTGAGGGCTGTAATGCTAAACAACAAGCTGATTTAGAAAAAGTTGTTTTAGAATATGATATACTATTTCAAGAACCTAAAGGTCTGCCACCCAAAAAGGAAAGAGTACATGATATTAATTTGCAGCAAGATGCTCCATTGCCTAACATCAGAATGTACAGGTTGTCCGCTTTAGAGAATGCAGAAATCAAGAAGTAGGTATAGGAGCTACTCGAGAAAGGGTTCATAAGACCTAGCACATCACCTTGTGGGTCTCCAATTGTCTTGTTGAGAAAGAAAAATGGCT
Source organism: Pinus taeda (assembly GCA_000404065.3). Lineage (NCBI taxonomy): Eukaryota > Viridiplantae > Streptophyta > Pinopsida > Pinales > Pinaceae > Pinus > Pinus taeda. Next base: position 98,681 of record APFE030530458.1, read on the forward strand.
CATGGAGAATGTGCATTGAATACCGAGCACTGAATAAGATAATGATAAAAAATCGTTATCCCCTTCCTCGCATAGATGATCTATTAGATCAATTGAAAGAAGCTGTTTATTTTTCCAAGTTGGACTTGCATAGTGGCTACCATCAGGTCAAAGTTGCAGAGAAAGATGCATGGAAGACTGCTTTCAAAACAAAGCAGGGATTGTATGAGTGGTTGGTTATGCCTTTTGGCTTAACCAATGCTCCTGCTACTTTCATGATAATAATGAATGATGTACTCAAACCTTTTATTTATGATTTTTTCATTGTATATTTGGATGACATTCTTATATTTAGTAAAACATGGGAAGAACATTTAAAGCATGTCAAGCAGACTCTAGATGTTTTGAAAAAAGAGAACCTTTATGTTAAGCTCTCAAAATGTGAATTTGGCAAGACATCTTTGAATTATTTGGGTCATATTGTAGGGGATGGTGAATTGAAGATAGATCTCTCTAAGGTTGCAGTCATTGTAAACTGGCCTAAACCCAAATCTGCTACAGAAGTTAGAAGCTTCTTAGGAGCAACACAATATTGGAGAAAGTTTATTTATAACTTTTCCTTGATTGTAGCTCCCTTACATGCTTTAAGAGGATTGAAAAAGGTGTTTCAGTGGGGAGGCAAACAGCAGAAAGCCTCTGATACCTTAAAAGAAAAGATTAGTACAACACCAATACTAGCACTACCTGATCTTCAAAGATCATTTGAGATTGAAATAGATGCCAGTGACTATGCCATGGGAGAAGTGTTGATGCAACACGATAAACCCATTTGTTATCATTCTGAGACATTTAATTTTGCAGTAGTTAGTTATCCCACATATGATAAAGAATTGTATGCATTAGTACAGAGTGTGAAAAAGTGGAAACATTACTTAATGGGCAAAGAGACAGTTATACATATTGATCATCAACCACTTCAATATTTGCACTCACAAACTAAGTTGCATCAATCAAGACACTATAGGTGGATGTGTTTTATACAACAGTTTCATCTTGTCGTCAGATATAAAAAGGGCATACACAACAAAGTTGCAGATATGTTGCCCAGACCAATCATAAATGCATCCACTATACTTAAGCATAATTCAGTATTGCATGAAAGCTACATTGAATAGTATGCTCAAGATATAGATTTTAAAGATGTATATGCAACTTTAAGTCATGGCAAACAAGTAGAAGAATGGGATTATCATGTTAAGGACCAACTCTTGTATCATTTGGGAAAGTTATGCATTCCTCAAACAAAAAGAGTAAAGATAATTCGAGAAGCACACACTTCTCTAATATCAGGTCACTTTAGTGTAAGTAAAACAGTTGCACAGCTGCAAGATTTTGTTATTGGCCAAAAATGAATGAGATAGTTTCTAGATATGTAAGAGGGTGTACCATGTGTGCTAAAAGAAAACCCAGCAATAGAAAACTAGGCTTGTAACTCCACTACCAGTTCCTTCTCATCTTTGGGAAAGTGTTTCTATGGACTTTGTTGGGGCACTGCCTAAATCTAGAAAAGGTCATGACTATTTCTATGTTGTTGTGGATAGGTTTAGCAAAATGTGTATTTTAATACCTTGTAACAAATAGATTACAGCTGAACAAACTGCAAAGTTGTTCTTTAAGCATGTATGGGTTCATTTTGGATTACCCATTTCCATTATATCTGATCGAGATAACCAATTTGTTGGGAAATTTTGGTCAAGTTTGTGGGAATTGATGGACACCAGACTGAAGAAGAGCAAAACTTTTCATCTGCAAATGGATTGCAACAAGCATCCCAAGCTTTGGGATGAACATTTATGTTATGTGCAGCATGCTTACAACCGAGAAAAACATTCTTCTACACAGAGATCTCCTTTTGAGACCTGTTTTGGTTTCACACCAAGGCCTCCCTTGGATTTTGTCTTTGGTAGAGACATAGCAGTTGATGGACACAGTGATGTGGACAAGGCGACTAAGTTCATCGAACAAATCCAAGAGATTCACCAGGCAGTACAGGAACAGTTGGAAAAGACCTAAGCCAAGTACAAGGCAAGGCATGGTAAGCATCAGACTGAGCATAGTTTCCAAGTTGGTGATCAAGTCTGGCTGTATATCAACAAATATAGAATGCAAGGTGAAGGTAAGAAGTTGAAGCCAATAAGGTATGGACCTTTCAAGATACTTGAGAAAATTGGTGAGAATGCTTTTCGCCTTGATTTACTAGCTTACATGCACATCTACTCAATTGTTAATGTAGACAACTTGAGACTATTTGAACCTTCATTGATTGAAGATCCCAAAGAGCAGGTTCAATTGCCTTCTATTGATGATCTGTTACCTAAATATCTCAATGAGTTGTAGGAAGATACAGTTCTAGACAGGAACGTGAGAACTACGCATAGGGGGGATGTTGAGTACCTGAGGATTGGACTCAAAGGTTCAAAACTAAGGAGTGTGAAATGGATAGAAATTGGGCAAGTGAGGAATCTGTACCCTCACTTGATTGATGCTTAAAAACCAACTTTTGGTGGTCCAAAAGATTTTTCAGTGGGAAGGTTGTGATCCAAATTAGATCCTAAAGAACTCTCTAAGTTTTCATAACTCTGTAAAATTCATGCCAAAGTTTCAAAGACTTACAAAGGTCGAGCTTATCAGAAATATCCTCGAACAGTTGTAATTTGTGAGCAGTACCAAGCAACGAGGACCCTTGATCAAGTGCGTCGATCGTTGGCCCATGGTAATGCGCGCTGCCACGAAACAAAAAAATGGGAAGCCTTTTTGAGAAATGGGGGAGGTTTCTGATATGCAATTAGTGACAAGTAGCTAATCACATGTCGCCGGGAAAACCCCTCAGAGAAGAAAAATCCTCGAGCGACCCAGACCCGAAAAGTCAAAATCCGTACGGAATTCACCGATTCCGTCAAAGGTGGGTCCCACATGAAAACCGACAGGATATCGGAAGGGCTTCGATTGGTAAGCGGTTTCAATCGAGTCCCACCTGATGCCACACACTAGGTGTCGCACATCCGACAGAAGAGAGAGAAAATCGTTCACATCGGATGGGTAAACGTCATACAACTTACTTGCCTGATATGGACGGAGACCGTAGGATCTAGAGGCTCCATATCGACGGTAGACATGTAATCCGATGGATGACCTGGTTCAACGGGGTAAATGTTGTATAAAGGTTTGAAGTCTGACATGAACGATGAGTTGGCAGAGGAATCATGTTCGCCGACATGCTGGGAAGTTAAACGGAAATAACGGCAGTTCAAACATTTCCAAGAGAAATGACACTCAGTTCGTTATGAAATAGGTGGCTACCTCCTTGTACGGTGTTACACAGTGATGATGGTGCCAAACAGAGGAATTCAAACAGATAGAGGCAGGAGAACCAGAGCGCTGGGAAGCAGAAACAAATAGTCAAAAAGCAGATTGGCTTTAAAGCCATGAACTGACAAAAACAAAGCAATCAATGAGAAAAGCGAGTAAGAAAGCTAAGAGCAGAGAATAGAGAAAGTAAGTCGAGTTGACCTACAGAGCAAAGGTAGCATTGAAATAGAGCCAGAGTGAGTCAGAGAGTCTATGTAATCCCGAGAAGGCCTGAGAGGTTCAAGCAAACTCCTCGGCATATAGCCTGTTATGTATGAGTCTCAGATTGGGCTCATACTACTGTGACCAATAGAGGTCGAGTTTCAGTAAGGAGAGTCTGTGTACTCCAGAGACTTAAGGGATCCAAGTCCAGTCCTACTGATTTATATCTGTTGAGTGAGACTCAAATTGAGCTCATTGTTGTAAAAACTCTACTTGAAAACATAATAGAGAGGCCACCACTGAAGGTTGGACTAGGAGACGTAGCCCAGGAGTATTGGGTGAACTCCTTATTAAACTTGTCGTGTTTACATGTTTGCCTGTTATGTTTTCTCTAAGTGCTTTAGTGTCTATGTATTTCGCAATCTTATCGATCCATTGCATAAAGTAACATAGGCACATCCATGCACATGAGTCTGTAATACCTTTAATTCTTTATCCTGGATAAATTCCAGATCACATAAACCTCCAAATTCTCAAACAAGTCTGAGTTCTTTTCTTGTATTTTGCAGATACCCTAGCTGGGTATTTATAGTGGTTCGTCCTCCATAATCAGCTGCCATGATAGTGTGAAGAGGTGTGTCTGTTGATGCAAGACAACATGACTTATATTTAACTTGCAGGGCGACATAATTGTGTTTGTACATCGTTTATCTTGCGGACTTGTTTGTTGGAGAATGGTGCTTGTCTTGGAGGGCTTCTTGACACTAGGTTGACTTATGTACATTACATAAATGCTCATAAAGAGTTCTTTAACATAATCTTGACTATTTGAATTTCTTAGACCTATGGAATGAGAAAGAAACTCATTCATATAATTTTATAAAAATAATATTTCTTTTTCTTGAGAAGTACAAAGATCAAAATTACATTGACATATACCAAACCTAATGACACTTTTCTTCAACAAAGAAGGCCTGTAGTATGATGATGCTTAGCCTTAACTTGTTTCACTCTATACATTTTAGCAAATATTTTGCAATTTCCCTGTGCATCCCTGGCCAATTTTTTTTTTTTTTTAATATAGCAAAAAACATTTTCTGATATCCAGGATGAGCATGATATGGGCTTCTATGATATTCATCTAGTATCAACTGCCTAACAGAAATCTAATTGGGAACATATATTTTGTTTCTAAAATGAGCAGTTGTTCACTATTTATCTTATAATTTGAAATTTGTCTTTCGCTGTTAGCTTGACAAGCTTGCTGCCATAGGAATTCATACTCAAGATCTCGTTGAACATTTCCTTAATTTTCTCCAAGAATTTAAACTCGATTTTATTAAATCCCACTTCATAAACAAAATGTATTCTTTTGTTGAGTGCATCTGATACTTGATTCTCCTTGCCTTTTAGATGTTTAATCTCAAACTCATATTCGCTAAGGAAAGCATTCCATCTAGCTTGGTGCACGCTTAAATTTGGTTGTTTGAAATAGCTGGTCAAGTTACTATGATTTGTTAACAACATAATTTTTTTACCCAACAGGTAATGTCTCCATACTTTTAATGCATTGATTACTGCACTTAATTCCATATCGTAGGCAGAGTACCTCTGCTCATGATCCTTCAATTTCTGTGATCCATATGCTATTACTTTATCATCTTGAGTTAACACATCACCAACTCCTTCCTTACTGGCATTTGTACATACCACAAATTCTTTATTTGGATCAACAATTTTTAACACAGGAGTTGTAGTTAATAAATGTTTTAATTGATCAAATCCTTGCTGACAGGTGTTAGTCCATTTAAAGATTTTTCCCTTTTTTTGTAGAGACGTGATAGGATATGCAATCCAGGAGAATCCTTCTATAAATTGGCGACAATACCTAGCTAGTCCCATAAATGATCATATATCAGCTACATTTTTGGGCACCGACCACTTCATGATGGTCTTGATTTTTTCAGGATCCACGACTATTCCCTTTGCTGAAATAATGTGCCTTAAATATTGAATTTTATCTTTATAAAAATTGCATTTATTAAATTTGGCATATAACTGTTGATCACGTAAGGTCTTCAATATGGTACGAAGGTGCTCCTTGTGCTCTTATATAGTTTTTTAATAGACTAGAATATCATCTATGAAACATAAACTTATCTAGGAAAGGATGGAAAATTACATGCATCAGACTCATGAATGTAGCTGGTGCGTTAGTTAAGCTAAAAGGTAATCCTACAAACTCGTAATGACCATAATGAGTTCTAAAGGTTGTTTAACAAATGTCTTCATCCTTCATTTGAATTCGATGATACCCAGACTGTAAATCAATTTTGGAGATACAGATGCACCCTTCACTTTATCAAAAATGTCATCGATTCGGGGTAAGGGATACTTGTTCTTAATAATTAATTTATTAAGTTGTTTATAATCAATGCACAATCACAATGTACCATCTTTCTTCCTTACAAATAACACCAGTGCTCCCCACAGTGACACACTAGGTTGATTATAACCCTTATCAAGCAATTCCTACAACTGCATCTTAAGTTCAGTTAATTCCAGTACACTCAAACGATAAGGAGCTCTAGAAACTAGAGCTGCTCTCGGGATTAATTAAATGGTGAAATTGATATGACGCTTTGGGGGTAATCCTGGTATATTCTCTGAAAATACGTCCACATAATCTTGAACTATGGGTATATGTTCCATGGTCAGGGTCTTCTTTGGTGAAGTAGAATACCCAACTTGTACTGCATAAATCATACAACCTTTCCTTATACATTTGCCCAATTGAGAGGCAGTAATGGATCACAACTTCATGGGTTTCCTAATTCCTTGGATTTCCTGTCGAGATCCATCTGTAGCCAATTAATTGATGGATTTTTCCTTACAATTTATTATAGACCAGTGTCCTTCATACTAGTCCATCCTAAGCAAAAGATCATATGATCCTAAAGGTAAAACATTCATATTTGTAATTAGATTCTAGTTTCCTATATGAATAGCGAAATTGGTTACTTTAACATTTACCATCCTTTTGGTTCCTATGGCTAATTGTACTAGCGAGGGATTTTTAAATTTAGAAGTTTGCAAGCAACATTTTCCCCTATTCTGGGACTGATAGAGCTTAAACTTGCACTCGGATCTACCAAAATAGATACAGGCTTATTAGTTATTTTACCTTCCAGCTCCACCGTTGTAGGTTGATATTTGTCATGACGATCCTCCAATGTTGCATTAATTCTGGCATGTTCCTTGCCACTTCTTTGACTGTAGACGCTTCTTGTACATTATTAACTAGTTCAGTCCTAGTATGATGGGGACAATCCTTATAACAGTGGGCTTCTCTGTAGTCCCAAACTTGCAAGAGAGGCTTCTATCCTTGAATAAGTTCTTGTTTGCTAGATGCCTCTGTGGTTTTGGCTTCTGCTTGTCACTTGGATTTTTGCTGATTCTTTCCCCATATTCTATTTGCTTGACTTTTCTGATCACTTCAAAAATTAGCAGATTTGGAACCCTTGGAGTTTTGATAATTCTTCTGACTCTTCTTTTGGGGCAAAATTTTATGGTTGTCCCTTTTTTGTTTCACCTGCTGATAGCACATTCAAGCTTTTAAAATTGCCTCATCCATCAATTTTGGATTGTGAAACTCTATTCTTTGTTTCATAAATACTGACAAGCTACTAAGGAAACAATGCACTTTAGCTTTCTCCTCTCGAATATATAGTACATAACACAATAATGATGTAAATTTCACCACGTACTCATCCATAGTTAATTGCCCCAATCTTAAATCATGGAATTATTTAGCCTTTTCATTATAAAATCATTCAGATAAATATTTATTCTTAAAGTGATTTTGAAATTCATCCCAAGTTACATCCTGCTCATCGATTCCCTGCACTGTTTTGACCTCTTCCCACCATAGGGTGGTTTTTCCTTAGAGTTGATAAACAAATAGTCTTGATTTGAGGTTACTGTCATATTCATAAACCTGAAAATATTTATTCATATTAATAATCCAAGCTTCTACAACTTCCTTAGCCTCTTCGTCAAACATTGGGGGTTTTATTTTCCTAAATTCCCCTTGTAGATCTAATTTCTGCTTTTTCCATTTCTTTTTGTCAGAAACATTACTTGACTCCTCTTCATGATGGTTCCTACTCCCATCATTCCCCTAAGTTTGACTCCCTTCTGGAACTTCTTCCTCCCTATATTTTTGTTCTCCATCAGTCGTAGCTTTGGGGTTTGGGTTGGGTTGAACAGTTTGATGATTATGTCTATCAGAAATAACTTTTCAAAATTTTCTCTTCTTCCCACATTAACCTTTCATTATTAACTCGCAATCGAACCATCTCAGCTTGCATCTGTTGTACAGTTTCCAACAGTGCATTGGTATGATTTTGTTGTTCTGCCCCCAATTACACCCACATTCCAGAGGTTGTCTCAAGATTGGGCACGGGGCCAGATTCTACTGTTGTTCTTTACTGAAAGGGGTCTCCTGCTCCTCTCCTCATCCTAATATGTTTAATTTTCTTCTCTCCCCTGTGCATATCAACATGATCCATTATCACTATTGTTGTCCCTTCCAGGCCACAGTGTTGATAACCATGGCTCTCATACCACTTGTAACACTAACATACACTCGCATCATACCATTTTTTTAATTAACGAAGAAACATTAATCACTTTATATTGTTCGAACAAATTTTGCCAACTAAGGAAGTTACCATATACATTTTTTTTTATGGGTTTAATCTATTAATGTCGATCACTTAAAAACAATCATGGGCATATTTAATTTCCCCACCTAGGTGTGCAACCCTGCGTATACAGTGTAATGTTTGTGCAACAATGTGGCACTTGGTTATGGAAGTCATTAAGGCCGGGTACAGGTTGTTTAATGCATTTGGCATGACCACCGTTAATTTGATTTGACAACACCATAGTTGGCTTATGGGGAAACTCTCACCGACATTTGTCGAATGCGATGACCGGCAAGTGGTCTTACACCCATTGTTCGATCAGCCCCAAGCCATCAACACTCCAGATCATTCCAGCTCTCGATAGCATAACCACCTTTGGCTCCATTCTCGCTCGATATGCCTCATTTGCTCGGTCGACAAGTCGAGTCCGAGCTCTGCAACTTGAGCAACATTGTTTAGTTTTAATGTTGGGTTTCTGTTACAGTTCGAGTTCTATAGGTATGTTTTTGTTTTCTACTAATTCCTTTATAATTTTAATTATTTTAATAGGTATATATACATCCTATGTCTTTCAATCTCTGAGAAGAATTTCATTTCATTGCATAGGTAAAATCCCTCTAGGGTTTTGGGGCGAGATTCCTAGTTTCATTAACCTAGCATGTTCGTCTTTTGGTGCATCATTGATTTCATAATACAAACTCCCAAATGCTTTCATGCCCACAAACATGTATTGTGAATAAATCTTGTTAGTAACAATTTAAACTTTGAAATGGGAACTATAAACTCAAAACGAGAACTCTGGTTAAAAAACCCCATAAAAACATTAAAAACAATGCTAAAAACGAAAAGTGTTGACGCTGGAATAAAAACTTTTTTTCCTAGGGTAAATTTTCAACATGTTTTAAAAATGGTGGTGAAAACCAATTTTTTGTGCAAAAATTGTCCAAAAAACACCCTCAAATTGAAAAGTGTTGATGTTCAAATAACATTTTTTTTTCAATGGTAAATTTTGTGCAAAAAACACCCTCAAAACAAAAAGTGTTGACGCTGGGATAACACTTTTTTTTTCAAGGGTAAAATTTCAACATTTCGAAATAATGGCGTAAAAGATTTTATCATGATCCCGAAAAACATTAAAATTTCAAAAGAATAATGAAAACATAAAATAAAATAGCCCATGAGGTTTTGGATTGATAGTGAATGGGTGCACTGTTAAGGCACTCCTTGCGATAGGTCACTGGTTCAAATCCCTCGTGGGTGCTTACCTACCGAAATTAAAAAAATAAAAATGAAAAAACACAAAACAAAAAAAAAGTTCAAAAAATTAACAGAAATAATTAAAATATATACAAAAAAAAATTCAAATAATAAAAGACAGAAAAAATCAAATATAAAAATTAAAATCAATCATAAAATGTAAAAAAAAAAAAAAACAAAATTAACCTATAAAGATAAGATTTTGGAAAAACTAAAAGAAAATTCCTCGAACCTGTATTGGATTACAGAAGCCTTTAACTAATAAGTATAATAGTAAGAAAATATATTTAAAAAAAATGAAAAAAAATTTCTTGTAAACCATAAAAATTCAAGTTGTTTTATTTTTTTTTTAAAATGTTTTAAATTAAAAAACAATATTATATATATATATATTATATATATTATTATATATATATATATATATATATATTTCAAAAAAAAAAAATCTCATAAACCATAAAAGAATTTGGAAAAAAAATAAAAAATAGAAATATATATACATATTTAAGCAAGCAAAAATAGAAAGATTAAAAAAAACATTAACAAAAACTAAGAAAAAAAAATAAAAAACAAACTAGATTAAACAAAAGTAGAAGATTAACAAAAAAAAATTAAAAACTAGTAAAATTAGTATTAAAAACATTTAGAAAAAACTAAAATTATAATATTGTATATATATATATATCTAATATAAACATTTAAGTTAAAATATTTATTATATAATATATAATAATATATATATATTTTTGATTTTTTAAAATATTTATTAAGGCCCTAGTTCTTTTATTAAAAATTTAAACTTTTTTTTAAACATTATTTTATTTTTTTATTTTATTTTTTATTTAAAACATTTAACATTTTTTATACAAATTTATTTATTTTTTTATTTGTAAAATTAATTTTTTTTAAACCATTTTTAAACCATTTTTTTAAACAGTTTTTTAATTATAAACAAAAAATTAAACAATAACATATTTTAAAAAAATAATTACCCTGCACTGCCCAACTGACCATGGTGGCACGGCCCTAGGCGGAGGGTCTTCATGCAAACCCCTCCACCGGAATCACATCTCTGCCCCCAGTCGCCCGTGTTGGCACGGCCTTGGGCAGAGGGTCTGCATGGAATCACCTCTCCGCTCCTGGGCTGCCTGTGGTGGCACGACCCTAGGCGGAGGGTCTGCATGGAATTGCCTCTCTGCCCCCTGACCGCCCATGGTGTCGTAGCGCTTGGCAGAGGCTCTGCATGTAGACCCTCCGCCCAGCACTGTGCCACCTCGGGTTGCTAAGCGGCACGGGGTAAATTTTTTTTTTTGAAATAAAAGAAAAAAATGTTTAAAAAACTAATTAATTTTTTTTTATAATTAAATTACTAGTTTTTGAATTTATTTACTTTTGTTAATTTTCTTATTTTATTTTTAATCTAGTTTGTTTTTAATTTTAATTATTTATTGTTATAGTTTTTGTTAATGTTTTTTAAATTTTTAAATTTTTACTTACTTAATTTTATATATAATTTTTTTAAATTTTGTTTTTTTTTTCCAAATTCTTTTATGGTTTATGAGAGATTTTTTTTTAAATATAATTTTATATGTAGTTTTTTAGTAATCAAACATTAAAAAAAAAAAACAACTTGAAAATTCGTTAAGTAATCATAATTTCAAAAAAATTTGGACATAATAAATTTTAAAGTGTGAAAAATAAGTCCTCTAAAAAAATGTATGTTGCATCAAGACGTTTCAAAATCAGGATGAAAATCACTAACATTTAAAAACAAATATTTATATTTGATACATAAGAAAATTTAAAGAGTCAAAAATATGCTTCGAAAAAAAAGAAGTGTATTCTGCATCACCACTTTTCAAAATCGTGTCACGTTTTTACTACCCCTACGAAACGGGTAATCGTATCGGTTGTTTAAAGTCCCAAAAGCTATGGACTAAAAAAAATATGTGTGTTCTGCATCGCCCCTTTTCAAAATTGGGTCACTTTTTTGCTATCTCTACAAAACGAGTAACAATATTAGTTCATGTTTCAAAGTTTACATTCTTTAGTGAAGGTTATCAAGTTTCCTTATATCGTTTCAGTGCAACTAATTGTGACTACGTTTCATGCCTTCAAGAGTTCTTCAGCATGAAAATCACTAACATTTAAAAACAAATATTTATATTTGATACATAAGAAAATTTAAAGTGTCAAAAATATGCTCCGAAAAAAAAAAAAAAAGTGTATTATGCATCACCACTTTTCAAAATCGTGTCACGTTTTACTACCCCTACGAAACGGGTAATCGTATCGGTTGTTTAAAGTCCCACAAACTATGCACTAAAAAAAATATGTGTGTCTTGCATCGCCCCTTTTCAAAATTGGGTCACTCTTTTACTATCTCTACAAAACGAGTAACAATATTAGTTCCCGTTTCAAAGTTTACATTGTCTGGTGAAGGTTATCAAGTTTCCTTACATCGTTTCAGTGCAACTAATTGTGACTATGTTTCATGCCTTCCAGGGTTCTTTCCCCGTCAATCTGTTCAGAATTACCTCGTAACTCAGGGAATTGTTTCACGGCTTCTTCAGCTTCTTCGTTGTGCTTACCATCAAATTTAGTTATTTCAGATATGAACATTAGTCGCTCTTTACTGTCAACTCCTTTCTGGTTTAATTATGAACATAAGGAGCAGGGTTTGCTTCTTCTTTCACTGTAATAACAGTAACTATGATAATTTTTATTCTAAAGTCTCTTATTTTATATATAGGTGAGAACAATCAATTATTTTACAAGATAGATCTGGCTCTCTTTCCATGGTGAAACACAGACTAGTATGGGCATTTATAGTTTTGAGAACTAAATGTTTAAAGATATTACTTCTCACATTCTCTCGATTATACTGTTTAAGAAAGATACTATGGGTAATTTTGTTTCAGGAAGAGAGATTTAATTCCTGGGTTCTTCGATTTTCTTGTATATAAATTCAAAGTCTGAATGTCATAATTACTGTGTTAAAATGGCTTAAATATTTACCAAAATTTCAACAATGCTTGAATCATATACTCCTTAGACCTTTCTCTGGAGAGATTCTTGGCTTGAATTGGATACATTGCTTCTTTGTTTGTGTCAGATACATTGCTTCTTTGTTTTATGTTCCACTGAGGATTGATATTTTCCAAAAAGTCCCACTTAAAGACAAATTGTTTTTAAAATAAATACATTTTACCAACAACAAAAATGTAATAAAAATAGAATAAAAATAGAATATATTAGGAAACCTTAGAAACTCCATTTATTTATTTGTACTATAAAACGCAAATACCTTGCCATCTAAATATTGTCATGTTATTAATATCATTTCTTTTAGGAAAAATTAAGACAATTACATTTTGCAAATGCCTGAGTAAAAAGGAAAACCAAGAAAGATGATCTTAAAGCTCCCAAATGAACATTTCTCCAAAAACCGAAAATCCACAAAACATCTATAAAAAACTGGGCAAAGCCTACATAGCCCCAATAAATCCCCAAAAAAAGACCCTAGAGAAATCAAACCCTAGGACAAAGTTCGAGGAAAAACTAAAAAGCCAAGCATCGCCACCAAAAATCGTGAAAAGGAAACTAAGAAATCCTGAAACCCCAACAGAAGAAACTAGGGCATAGGCCATATGCAACACATTCAAAGAAAAGTCGAGAGACATGCTAGGGTCATAACTCATAGAGGGAACAAACAAAGGAAGTCGACCAAGCGGTGAAGTGAACCATAAAACGTCCTCATCGAGGAAACACATAGGTAACAAATTGTCATAGACAAACACTCCATCACGCAACCCCATGGGGACAAAGGCATAAACATTGGGTAGATAAACACTTCAGCAACAACAACCACAAGCCATATAAGCCTAGCCAAGACAGCTTATAAACCACCACATCTCACACCAGTAACGCTCCATTGAAGCGGAAAAATAAAGAGGCTCAAAAGTAGGGATAACTTAACAAAAAAGTCGTTGCACTCGAGCCCCCTCAACTCCCATCGAATGCAACAAAAGGAAAGGAGGCACTCCCATGAATACAACATAAAAGGAAGAGCGAAACAATGACTCACACACCCTAGTTCCATCAACTCCCTTTACAAGAATAATAAATGTCTCCCTTCACAAGAATAACAGACGTAAACTACCAAGCCAGGCAGCAACTCGACTGTAGCGAACTAGAGCTTTAGTGGTTTCGTCCAACCAAAACAAAGAGTACAATGATAAGGGTTTATACAACCCTCTTTGACCCATGTTATTAATATTATAATAATAATAATATTTTTAAAGTCAATAACCTATTCATATAATGAAACCTCGGTCACCCTACCATCCAATTAATTACATCATAAATAAGAGCCACATCCACCATCCAAATATTGAAATACTATTCCTATTGAAAATTTAAAACAACTTAATAATATTTCATCTAACCCGCCATCGGATTATTTATACCATAAAAACCACAAAACCCCAAACCCCAAATCCAAATATTAAGATACTATTGACAATGAAATTTTGAAACAATATAATGGCAAGGATGTTGAAAGATTATCAAGCTTATCCAAGAGTACAGTATTAATGATCACAGATGCAATAATACAAATAAACTTAATGGTTTAAATCAAATGAATATTCCGATTAATTATACCATAAAAACCCAAAAACCCCACAATCCAAATATTGGGATACTATTACATTGAAATTTTGAAAGAATATAATGGGAAAGATGTTAGAAAGCTTATCCAAGTGTACAATATTAATGAGCAGAGGTAACAATACAAATAAACTTCATGGTTTAAATCAAATGAATATTCCCCAAAAACCCACGATCCAAATATTGGGATACTATTACATTGAAATATTGAAATAATATAATGGGAAGGATGTTGAAAGCTTATCCTAAGAGTACAGTATTAATGAGCAGAGGTGTAATAATAAAAATCAACTTCATGGATTAAATCAAATGAATATTCCAATTAATTATACCATACAAACCCAAAAAGCCCACAATCCAAATATTGGGATACTATTGACATTGAAATTTTGAAAGAATATAATGGGAAGGATGTTGAAAGCTTATCCAAGAGTACAGTTTTAATCAGCAGAGGTAATAATACAAATCAACTTCATGGATTAAAATCAAATGAATATTATGTGCAGCACTTCATTGATCATGATTTATTAATGGATCATCAACTCAATGCCGTGATGCTTTCACTATTAGAAAGAACCAATCATAATTTTTATTAATGGATCATCCATTCAAGGCCGTGATGCCGTCAGTGGTCCTGCAGACACGAGCTCGCTTCCATATTCTTCCAGGCCTGCAGAAGTAGCCTTTATGGGGCGCACAGTGTTTATCCTCTCTGCATTTACACACTTTCTCCAATGCACAACCGTCTTTGAAAATTTCAACTCCTTTTCCACCAATACCAAGCAATCCATCTGTCCAATTATTTGAAAACAAGCCATCTGCATCCAGTTCCCGCTTCACTTTCAGAAATTTCCCCAAATTCACAGCCCTCTGGCTGGTCCCTGAAACAGGTACCCCCTGACTTTCCCCAGTGGAGTGTGCCCCCATACTTCTCCACCAACATCTGCTGAATCTCTTCAAAAATATCCAAATTCCATTTTGGCGTCTCTGCGTCCCGACCTCTCAAATACTCGAATTCAACGTGATTACATCCTCAGAATGGCCCAAATATGCCTTCGACTTTTTGACAGAGCGCATGGTGATTCCCTCCATAACCTCGAGCTCGCACAAGGCCTCTGGATTCAAATCTCGGATTCTCTTGATATCAAGAATCGCCTCTCTGACCCTGCGCAAAGGAACGTAGATCTCGTCGTCATTGCCTTTCAAGCCTGCCACACGACGATCCCACGAACAAATTGACTGATTTGCATCCAAAATGTTGCTGGGCGTGCATAAATTGGGATTGGGCTCTTGTTTATGAGAGTAACCCTGGCATCCTCCGGTTGCCTGCATATGGTTATTAAATCCTATTACCGGATACCCTGTGAACCCTTTCAGAATATGGTTCAAGAATCCCCCACCTGAGGGTGCTCTGGCGTTCATGGCACTTTCACTCAGACTGCATAGCTGCTCGGAGTCGCGGGTTGAGTCAATCATTTCCACTGCGACATATACATATACAGACTGTTAAATTCCACACCATACATGAAATAATAAAAAGTAAGAAAGGGAAGCTCACTGCCATCCTTATCTCATCCATATCTGATTGCAGATTTCATACAATACATTTACAGACTGTTAAATTCCACACAAAGGTAGCATATTATTGGTGTTTTACTCAGAATCTTTAAATTTTACATTTCTGTGCAACTTTCCGAAAATGGTCGGTTAATTCAGCGGTTTAAAGTTCGGTTGGAAAAATTATTATTTTTTGAGTTGATTTCAGCAAGAATCTAGCCGTTTTTCCACAATTTTAAATTAGACCATAGGAGTGAATAGTTTTATTAAATGATGAAAATAGATTCAGCAAAAACCCGGAGCCACTCATAATTTTTAAACTTAACCGCTCTATTTTTTAAATTTTCTAATTTTTTTGCCAAAATTTCAAGCCATCAAAAATGTGACCTCAGTGATAGTCTAACAATTAAGTACTCTAGAATTTTTAATAGTGCTGAATCTATTTTCTCTCTTAAAAATATGATTCAAATACTGTATATACTCCGTTATTGTAATTAATTATGTAAAGAAAACGTAATTAATGATGCATTTAAGACACAATGGCAGATTATTTTTCAATTAATAAATTAACTTTGACAGATAATTCTCCGGGGCAACCAATAAATCCCATGCTATTAAGCTTTAAATGAACAGTGGCTATATATACCCACAGTTAGATTTCGGCCTTAACAAAATCGAAAATCAACTTTAGCAAAATCTAAAAATCTAGATATACAACCAACGTTCATTTAAAACCCCATAACATAAAAATATGGCTTGCCATTATTCGCACGACAAAAGCACATGTTCCATTACAAAGATGATGAACAGAAGTTTCACAAAGTCTCATAAATGATCTTTTAATTCATGTACCACTTTCAATTTATACCAGGAATATGTGAACAGGAAAGCTGCCAGGAATAACTAAGCGGAAAACAGGAAAGCTGCCAGGAATACCTAGGCGAAAAACAGAAAAGCTGCCAGGAATACCTAAGCGAAAAAGTGGTAATATTACATTTTATTTTCTTTGTAGCACAAATATATGTTTTAGCTGAGAAACAGATTGATCAGGTTAACTGCATCAGGCTATGTCCCAATTTTATCACCTACACTGCGCTGCTTATCCATGGCCATTCATTCTTACCTCTATTTGTTTTTGGAATAATACAATTTAGGTGAGTTAAATTGTGAAATTTAGCCTATTTCAAAACATTATGGGAAGAAAGAATCTATCAATTATATGACACTAAAATAATTAATATGAAAAACATTTTTTTTAGATTATTCTTCCTCACTAACTCCAGTTCTAATTTCCAAAACATTTTCTTAACTTTTAACTTTCACATTTTCTTACTTTCAACTTTCACTTTCTTAACTTATTTAGCCAATAAAAATAAAAATAAAATAATAATAAAAATAATAATCTATTAAAAAAGAGCTATTCTCATTTCTATAACTCATCAGTTCTAATTTCCAAACATTTTCTTAACTTTCAACTTTCAACATTTTTTACTTTCAACTTTCCAACTTCTTAACTTATTTAACCAAAATAAAAATAAAAATAAAAATAATAAAAATAATAATAATCTATTAAAAAGAGCTATTCTCATTTTTATATAATTATATAAACAATATTTAAAAATTCTCAACTAATTTATTTTCTTAAAATTTTATAGAACTTAAGCTCAGTACACCTTAATCATAATCATAATCTATTTAGTTACCGACGTGGAAACGTAAAATTCAAAAATACCTTTGTGCACCAGGGTAAAAAGAGAATTAGCTATACGAAAAGTCTGCACGGAGATTATGGAAAATTGTTGAAACTTAAATGTCTCTGACGAGTTAGGTATAACAAAAGTCTGCACCAACAGGACGCAAAATCAATGTTCTGTTATGACGCTGATACCATGATGAGGCAAGTAATCAATATCTGTTATTAATTTTTATGTACATAATTGTATTATTGTGTGGAATTTTGATGTATGTAATTATATGTGGTGTATATCAGATTATTTTTTAAGTCGAGTTTATATTTAGTGAATTTTGGTTTAGGTTAAATAAGATATCAAGTGATTTTGATGGCTTAAATGTATTTAAGTGATTTGAAAAATTATTGTTATTTAGAGAATTAATTAAATAAACTGTGAGAATTTTGGTGGCTTTAATCTAATTAATTTCGCCAAGAGAACAATGGAAATAACAATGGGATTTTGAAAAAAAATGGTATAAATTTTTGGAATTTAAGTAAAATTACATAAATTCAGTTTAGACTATAAAAGTTGTCTTAAAAGCTCATAATTTTATTGGCGCCCAATCTAATAATTTTTTTTTTTTTTTCAAGAAATCCAATAGTTGTGATTACCAATTATTTTATAATGAAAACGGAGTAACTTAAAAGGCCTTCAACCATCTCTGAATTTTCTTCATGAAAATGAGATTTTGAAAAAAATCTGGCAAATGGAATTCAGGTTATACTATAAGTATTGCTTTTGGAATTCACACTAATTACATGTTTTGTCTATTGAGACCACAATTTCATTAAACTATCTGGTTGTTTATCAATGCCATTTGGATGAAAAATTTCAAGAAACCCAATCTTTATAATATTAATTATTTTTGAGCCTAGAGCCATTTTATTTTTTGAGTTAATCAGTATGTTTAAAAAAGGAATTTCTTAAATATAACTATTTGCAAAATTACTCTAAACTCACAAATCTATATAAAACATAAAGAAATAAAGATGAAAAAATAAATTATCTTCATCAAAATCCTTCCACTTCACAACTTCCGCTTCACGATAAGATGACTTTTAAATCCCAAACCTAGTCTAAATGATTCAAAAAAAATTCCATGGTATCATTGGGACACTAAGTGTTTCAAAATCATAGAAAACTTTATATTTATTTCTGATTTAGGAGTGAAATGGATCTATCTCACATTGGACCACTCGGTATGTGTAGGCATAGGTTTTTCAAATTCTAAATAATGTAAAAAAAGTTAGGTTTATTTTTAGGATGTCAATTTGGGTTTTATAAGTTTTGTAAGAGAAATAGAGTTGTGATTTCAATTTAAATAATATGGATACCTATTTGTTGTAATATTAAATATTTCTAATAAAGATGGGAGGAAGGAATGGATTTTTTTTAATTTCAATGAAATACAAGATAAGATGTAATGTATGTATACGGTTTGATTAGAAAATGAACAATTTTGCAAAAATATAAGGGTTTTATCTTGGTCTTCAATTAGTGAAAGAATATGATGTTTCTTCAATAGTAATTATGGAGGATTCCCTCATCACCATTTAATACTTTCACAAGGGTTCTCTCCGAAAGAATAACCATCTATCTCTTATTCTCTACAAAATCAATAACATCCTCAATCTTTCTCTCAAAAGGCTTTTTTCCACATCTTATGAAGCCAAAACAAAGAAGTAGACTCTCAAGCTAACCAAGCTTCTCATCTTGAAGCAGGTCAGTGTGAAGCCAATGGTTCTTTGGGGTGAAAATTTATCCCATGAAAACTTCTAATGTTGTAATAAGCCCCTCCCTTCTTATCCAGATAGTTGGGATAAATAATTATGAATATTATGCTATGAAGAAGTGTATATACCCCCCTTCAATGCCCTCAATGCCTCCCTCCTTCATAAGTGGATTTGTGTCTCACATATGACATTGAGATCTCATCACAATGTTGAGATGGTGGCTTGTGGAGATGAAGGCCATGCACCTATTTACTCAATGCATGTGGCGTTGACTAAATCCATGCTACCTACATTTCCTCCTCTGTCTTTGTACCAATCTTGATGGATAATGGATGGGGAGAACTTATGAATCCCACGACTGCTTTGCTCCCTGAAGCGTGGGAATTCATAGAACTTCAAGTTGTATTCATGGGAGACGAAATCATGTTAATGAGGCAAGGGTTGGTTCAAGAATGTGCTACTGATCATCAATGTGACCTATATACTGGTTGGTGGGTGTATCACTCCTATATTTCCTCTAAGGCTCATAGCTCTTCCAAGCGAGGGAGCCTCGTCCTCGGCGGTGGGAAGGTCGTTCGACTCGTCTTTGTCCATACGCATAGGCAGATAACATTCTTGTCCTTTTCTAGCTTCATTTCCTCCTTCAATTCCGCAAGTCGTTGGAATAAATTCCCTTCAGGCATGTTAGGGGCTACACGCATTTCACTACATGTCAAATTGTAAGTTTTGATTGAAGTTGTTGCGGTTTCCACTTTCAATATTGAGGCCTCTCAGCCACCCAACGCGTTTAATGAAGCCTTTCCAGTGGTCATAGGTAGTCATATGTATGGGAATTCTCTAATGGTATTGTCCCTCGCTCCTCTGAACTTGAAATCTCTCCAAAGGTATTTCTTCATTGGTCCCTTCATATATGCTATGAATTTTCTAAGTTGGACTTCCCCCTCTCTCACTCCTTGTGGGTCTCTTTCCTAGTGTCTTGTTACCCCGAGCCTTATAGTGTAGGGTGCCTCCCATGCCCAATTATCTCCTCCCCTTCCAGACGTGTTTGCCTCTCTTTTCATGGCACTTTGCAACTCTGGGCTTTGACTCCTTATGGAGAGCAAAGACATTCCCTCCTCTTCCTTTGGCCACTTCAACCACTGTAATATTTTCCCACACCCCTTCGTTGACAGTCATGATGAGAACAATGAGCTTTGGCAGCAGGTTTGCCAACAATTCACTAATATCCTCTTCTTGACTGAAGAATAATAAAATCTCTAGACCAAGTTAAACCACCTTAAAGATGAAATTGATGGGATTCATCGTCAACTTGCAGACTTGCAGTGTCAGAGAAATTCATAGGAGAATTGAAGCATAGCTAACAACACTCTTGGTGGCCTTTTAGACAAGATGTCAATCAACCCTCCCCTATAAGCTATGTTTGCATACTGTAAATGTATTTTGTTGTGTGGCTAGTTTTGTAATCCTCATGATCTCTTTTGAAGATCTCGTCTATTTGAACTAAATGTAATAATTTCGTGTATATTTTATTGGAATGGAGTGCAAATTTAATATCATAATTACTCTATTTTTTATTAAATATTTTAGTAAAAAATTATAATATATATTTTTTGAATTTTATACTTACAATGTAAATATTTTAAATTTTAAAATTAAATTAATTATTTAATAAATAAAAATAAAAAGATTATCAATAAAATCCAGTCATTTTTAATATCTAAATTAACCTCATAAAAATAAATGTCAACAATCAATAATAATAATTAAAGTATATAAAATATTAAATTCGATCTGAAATAAAAATAATAAATAATAATATAAAAAATTAAAATAAAATATTAATTATTTTTTATGTAAAAACATTTACTAATAACCCAAAAATTAAATATATTAGAAACTCTATTAACCCTACCATCCAATTAATTATACCATAAAACCCCTCCAACCCCACTAATAATATTTATTTTTGAAGTCACTGACCTTTTACAAACTAAAAAAAATAAGTAATAAATAAAATTATTAAATTATTTAAATAAATAAATAAATAAAATATCATAAAACCTAGTCATTTTTAAAATATCTAAATTTTAACATCATAAAAATAAATGTCAACAATCAATATTAATATAAAAAATATATACTATAACATTAAAAAAAATATTAAAAATAATAATATTAATATAAAAATTAAAATAAAAATATTAATATTTTTATGTAAAAACATTTATATAACCCAAAAATTAAATATATTAGGAAACTCTATTAACCTCCACCAATCCAATTAATTAATACCATAAAAACCCCGCTTTACTCCACTAATAATATTTATTTTTATTTTTTGAAGTCAATGACGTTTTTACAAACTTAAAAAAATAAATTACATAATAAAATTTATAAAAAAATAAATAAATAAATAAATAAAGAATATCAAAAACCTAGTCATTTTTAATAATCTAAAATTTTTTAAGATCATAAAAATAAATGTCAACATCATATTAATATTAAAAAGGTATATAAATAATACCATTCCAATTTTGAAAATAAAATAATAATTTAATATAAATTAAAATAAAATATTAATATTTTTATGTAAAAACATTTACTAATAACCCAAAAATTAAATATATTAGAAACTCTATTAACCCCACCATCCAATTAATTATACCATATAATTCCACCATCCAATTAATTATACCATAAAACCCCACTTACCCACTAATAATATTATTTCTTATTTCTGAAGTCAATAACCATTTACCAACTAAAAAATAATTACATAATAAAACCTCAACCACCCCACCATCCAATTAATTAATATCATAAAACTCAGCACCCCACCATCCAAATATTGAAAGATTGTTGATATTGAAAATTTAAAACAACTTCCTAATGTTTCATCAACCCCACCATACAAGTAATTAGACCATAAAAACCCAACAACCCTACCATCAAAATCTTAAGATACTATTGAGGTTGAAAATGTGAAACCAGAAAGCCAGGTCTCCTAGGGTGACACCCCAACTATCTCATTATCCAAAAGACATTAGTGAAAAGACATTAGTGATATGGGAAGTTTAACGCATCAACGTGATAGCTTTTAAGCTGGAAAACTTTTCATGCTTACTCCTCTCAATTATAAACAATGAAGATACTAAAAATAATTCTCTGAATTATTATATAATAAAGATAATAAAACTAGCTCACGGGGCTTTGGATTGACTGTGAATGGGTCCGCTGTTAAGGCACTCCTTGCGATAGGTCACCGGTTCAAATCCTCCGTGGGTACTTAGGTTAGTCTTAACGTAGAAAAAAAAAGATAATAAAACTAAATTTAAATTATTTATTAATTTCAAACATTAAGTTAAAATTCTTAACATTAATAAATACTTATTTTTAATATTTTAATACATAAAATGATATATAATCAAATATTTATTTTATTGTAATATATAATTATGTAATAAATACATTATTTTATTATTTTATAATATATCAATATGTAAATTATTTTGATTATTTATGTTTTTAAAGTAGATTTTCTTCATCCTTGATGGGGTGATAACTCGAATGAACGTTTGGCATAAGGGCAGTCCTTAGGTTTCTCTCTTCCTCCACGTGGTCTTTAATGGTTGTTAGTAAATGTGGTCCTTGCAGTGCCTTCACACGTGTGAAGATCTCTCCAACATCTCTAACAGTTAAATCATCGGGCATGCGTTCATCCTTCTCCAGTTTGAAATTATGGGAGATGAGTTTAGGTCAGGCAGAGGATTGCAGAGCGAGATCCAAGATCCACGGAGACTCATCGGGGCCATGGCCTTGGATGAGAGGCGATGTGGAAGCCTAATCTACTTTGGCTCGTTGTGTATTCAATCTTCAAGCTTGCACATGGGATCAGGGAACCTCTGTGGATGCCATGTTGTTTTGGCTCCCTACCTCCGTTTCAATTTCCTGTCATCGACATTCTAGACGTTGGAGGTTCATGAATCCCTCTGTTATATGGGAAAAGGCATTTGTGGTCTTCTTTTTGTTCAATTTCTTTACTTTTAGTTTCGGGCGGAAGTCTCAAATGTCGCTTGTTTGGGTTCCTCCTACATCCAGGTCTGTGCTGGAAGCTTCCTCTGGCTTTTATGTGTGTCGGGGTTAGGTTACGTGGGTCTCTAGTCAAATTTATGTTCTGTTTGGAATCCCTCTCAGGGCGGGTCTCAAGGCTTTTGTCCATTCTACCATCGGGGGAAGTGTCTTTTGTTTCCAAGAGTTGCTATTTTGGAGGGTGGTGTATGCTCAAGGAAACCCTCTTGTTTGGGAGAAAGCTCACCCATTTTGGGTCCCCATTTGTAGTGTTTGGGTTTGGTTGTGTGTCTTTCATGGGTATTTGTATCTTAGTCTCGGTATCTATCTCCTTTCTTGCAGGTTATTGGAAACTTTCTTCTCGGCTCGACCAATCAACTACTCATTCGCATACGCCAAGCTCCCCATGCCTCACCAACGGGGCTGTCCTCGTTGCAAGGGGTATCAACATGTTCACGCAAGGTGTCCTGTGTCAAGTCACATTTCATCGTCTCGTGATCAGGTGCTCAGTATTTAGCTGAAAAATTAGAGTTCTCAGAATGGCTTGAAACCTGAACGACTGCACCTGTCACGGAAAAACAACTCATTTTGTCGAAAACTGAGTTCGTATGAGAAAGTTATTGTGTTCTGATCGCTTTGCTAAATAAGTGAAATTTGCAAAAAAAAAGCCCATTCACTGCACAGTCAGCAGTCCATACTGTCGACGTGGAAAGTGACTAGGCATTGTCAACAATGAAGCACAAGTGGACAAGTGTCATCATTTCATTGGGTTGTATAGGTGGTGTGTTGGCGCAATCTGATTGGTTTATTTATGGACCAATGGAAGAATGCCACATGGCAAGCTTGGAGGTTTCCATGTGGCACCTCCCAAAGGCCTTGAAAATTGACACAGTGGAGAAAAATATTATGGTGGAGGTCAAGGTCGTACACGTGACCTCTGGCATACCATCAGCATACCTTAACGCCTCCGCTACTACCGTGGTTCTTACAATGTAGGATCTCCACATTTATTTAAAATGTAACGGTTGTGAGTTGGGCGGTTAGGGGAGGGCCAACCCGCATGCCAGCCCTCTCCCATGTGAACACATTTTTGGTTAATAGCAAACAGTTACAGTCTACCCCGGCAGACAGTTCAACAACCATCACTGCAACGGTCTCCGCATGCAAACGTGATTGTTGTTACATCAAACGGCTAGTGCAACAAAAAATTCACCATACCCTGCAATGATTAGTGGTCTCAACATGTGAACATGATGAATGTAACCCCAAATGGTTAATCACTCCGATGGTTCTGACATACCATTACTCCAAACGGTTAGCATGTGACCACTACACCAAAACCGTCAGGGTTTTGGTTAACATTAGTCATGGTATTAACGATAATCCAGGTTCAAAGCAATTAAGCGTAATTTGACCTTAATTAACTCCGAGTTTATTCTGGCGGAGGTTTTGATGGTGCCCCAAAATTTGGGTTTGCTTCTAAATTTAGCACGCTAACTCGAGCCATTCCAGATTTAGCGGAACTTTTCAAGGAAAAGACTAACTGAGTCATAAAGAAGGCAATTTTTGACCAAATTGAGCTCAAAAAGAGGTGTTCTTGGCTAATTTGGACATTCTAAACACATTGGTGTAGGTATCGGGAGCCATAGAGCTTTGTAAAGCAACATTTTTCAACATTGAGCTAATACAGAGGCCCAAGCCATGGAAGCTAGACCAAGGAGATGTAGCCCAGGAGTGGTGAACTCATTAATCAAAACACTGTATTAAAGTGTGTCTCTTGGATGGTTTTCTGTAATTTGAATGTCTGTTATTCAATATTTGTGTTTGAAGCTACTTTTCTCATGAATGTCATTTTAAAATTAAGGAAATTTACCTGATTGTATGCAAAAGCAACTAAGGAAACCCTAGTACAAGAAGCAATAAGCAAGCATATATTTAAAAATTTGTAATTAATATTAGCACAACATAAACTAACAATAAAAAATAGATCAAGTTGGTATCAGAGCAAAGGTTGAATTTCTTGATTGCTTGAGTTTGTGCAATTAGCGTTTTAATGGTTGCAAAATTTTGATGCTTACAAGGCTAAAGTTGCAGAAAGGAGAAGGGAAGCTATTGGTAGAAAATCCTAAGGTAATTCCCAGAAGAAGGAGAGACACAAGGCCACAATCTCCACCACCCAAAGTTCCAAATCCAGCTACACTTGAAACTCCTCAAGTTTTTCTTTCAATTGAGATTGAAGATGTACAAGCAGTACCAATTTCTGAGCCCGAATCCACAACCATTATGTTGGAGAAAGAGAGCCTGAAGATCCTTCTTCAGAAGAGGAAGAATTCAAGAAAATTTTCTTCACTTTAACTGAGATGGTTAAATTCCTCTATGAAGAAAGGAACACTAGAATGGTTGGAGAGAGTTCTAAACCTCCACATCGAGAAGGAAGCTCAGAGGACAAAAAGATGAGAAGAAGGATTCCAAAGGGAATGGTGGAAATCCACCTCCGTCTCCACCATCCTCATCATCTTCCTCATCCTCTTCATCATCTCAGACAACATCATCTTCCTCTACCACCATTGAAACTGCCCATACTCATTCAAAAACCCCAAAGGGAAAGACTCCCTTGCTTAAATTGGACATAAAATTTGAACTTCCCATGTACAATGGAGAGGTGAATGCAGAAAAGTTGGACAATTAGATTCGATAGTTGGATGCATACTGTAGAATTCAGAACCTTCAAGAAGATGACATAAATATCTAGTTGAATTCACTGAGGCTAGAAGGAGTTGCATTAGTTTGGTTGGAATCAAAGACTCAAGAGCAAATGTGAATCCATGGTAAGATATCCATTACTTGGGTTGAATTTGTTTCTGTAGTTAAAAGATAGTTTTATCCTTTAGCCTATATGCAAAAATCCATTATGAGTTGGTAGAATTTTAGGCAGCTTAAAGGCCAAAGAGTCCAAGATTATACATAGGAGTTTAGGAAAAGGGATTTGTTTTTAGGAGTAAATTTGAATTCCCAAGATACACTACTGAAATATATTGGGGGTTTACATTCCTATTTGAAACATAATATCCTTATGTTCAATACAAACAATTTAGATGAGGTATGCGTGCAAGTCACGTACCTTGAATTTAGAGGAAAGAACATTCAAGAAGAGGTGTAGTAAGAGGAAGCCATTCAAGGGGAAGGAGAAAGAGAAGTGTGGAAAATGGAAGGGAAAGAAAAACACAAGTGTGAAGAAAGAAGGGGAGAAAATCACATGCAAACATTGTTCCAAAGAGGGGCAAGATGAAGCCCACTGCTGGAAATTGTATCCCAAATTAAGGACTAAGAAACAAAACCTATTGGGAAAGTTGAGAGGCTATCACTTGGGAAAGTTGCATATCAAAAACTGACTAGGAAAGAAACAATTGAGAGGCTATCAATAACCGAATGGGAAAGAAACAATTGAGAGGCTATCAAAAACCGAATGGGAAAGAAACAATTGAGAGGCTATCAAAAACCGATTGCGAAGCAGTGTGGCAACTTTTGGTCAAACCACACAGTCAGATCATGACCTTGAATTTCTCCTTGGATTTAGTACAAAGAATGATGCCACCTTTACATGATGCAATATGTGCAGGGCAGTTGAGAACAAAATTTGGGATGCCACCACAAGTCAGGCCAATGTCCAACATTTGTGAGCTGAGAGGAAAAGCTAGTAGCGGTGATACATCACGAAAGACCTGAGTCATTTTTGAGCAATTTTATTTTTGGAAAGTTGATACTAGGAACGAGGAAGGTTGTTTGAAACCTCCTCATAGATATTTTGTATGATTTATTTTTATTTAATTAGAATAATATTTAAACCCTTCTCATGCATTTAGAGAAGGGTTCAGAATTTTATTAATAACATTTACAAAGAATGCACTATCGTAAGTTTGTATATGCCTTGATGAAATCATGGAACATGGTCTTTTCAATTACATATCTTTTTGTGGATCACTGTTGATGCACTATTGTAATCTTTGAGATACTCATTGGTAGAAGATTGATTGTGGCCTATTGTCACTGGTCAAATGAGAAAAACGATACATATATGGTACTATTATCATGTTTGCTAAATCTTTGTTCTAGCATTAGTGATAAGTTTATGTTTCATGAATTATGTATGAAATTTGTCATCTCTATTTGAAGTATCAGTTGCACTATTGTATGATATTAGAATAGAGAATGGTCTATTTTATATATGATCATTAGAGTATGCGATATTTTTTTCACAATTCTTTTGATTAACTATTTTCTCAAAGGAGTTATATTACAATATATTAACTCTATATGGTCTACGATTGATTTATATCATCATAGATTACATAGACATCTTTTTATGTCACATAAAACCAGCAATATCCTGGGTTAGATTAAAATAGATTTAATTCAAAGTTTTGCACCTTAGAATAAAGTTATGTTAGTTTTTAGTTATTTTTTTGCAAATCATTTGAAAGAATCCCACAAATCATATAAACCCAAAACATTGGGAAATTGGTCCCATCATCCCTAGTCAGAGCCACTATCCCAAATAGAAAAGGAGTTGCTTTAACATTCAGACTGGGTGGTTATCCCCCTTGTTATTGCCACAGATTTCTGAGGCCTTAACAACTCCCAAGAGGGGAATTCAACATGAGATTTAATTTCCATAGGATGTTCCACTTCCAAACATAGGAATGTATCACATGTCGATTATGGAGAGCATGGAAATTAAAAAGAAAATTCAAGAATTGCTGAACAAAGGTATCGTATGCCCATCTACTTCGCCATGAGGTTTGCCCATTTTCTTGGTGCCAAAGAAGGATGGAACTTGGCGCATGTGTGTGGATTTCCGTGCAATGAAAAAAATCACGATAAAGAATCGTTATCCACTCCAAAGAATTGATGATTTCCTTGATCGGTTGAGGTATGCAAATTATTTCACTAAGTTAGACTTACGAAGTGGTTATCATCAAGTTAGGATAGTTGAAGAAGACAATTGGAAAACTACATTTAAAACTAAACAAGGATTGTTTAAGTGGCTTGTTATGCCTTTTGGTCCTACAAATGCTCTGGCTACTTTCATGAGGGTAATGAATGATGTATTGAGACCATTTCTAGACAAATTTGTCATTGCCTACTTAGATGATATTCTAATATTCATCAAATCAAGAGATGAACATGTCATGCATGTAAACAAAGTACTTGATGTCTTGAGAAAAGAATAGTTGTTTTTAAAGATGTCAACATGTGAATTTGGAAAGACTTCTTTAGTGTATTTGGGACATATTGTTGGAGGAGGTGAGCAAAAGATTGCCCCCCCTAAGGTTTAGGTCATTTTGAAATGGCCTAAGCCCAATACAATTATAGAGGTAAGAAGCATTTTAGGGGAATCACAATATTGGAGAAAGTTTATTGCTAATTTTTCTTCCATTGCAGCTCCATTACATGCATTGACAAGTGTCAAGAAAGTCTTCCATTGGGGAGATGTACAACAGACAGAATTTGATGCTTTGAAACAGAAGATCAGTTCAGAATTAGTATTGGTACTTTTGGATCTAATACAACCATTCAAGATTCAAATGGATGCAAGCGATTATGCCATGGGAGAAGTTCTATTGCAACATGGTAAGCCCATTTCATTTCATTCTGAAATATTTAATGGAGTTGTAACTAACTATCCCACATATGACAAAGAACTATATGCATTAGTACAAAGTGTTAAGAAATGGAAGCACTATTTGAAGGGTAAGGAGACCATCATCCATACCAACCATCAACCATTGTAATACTTACAGTCACATTCAAAGTTGCAGTAGTCATGACATTTCAGATGGATGAGTTTTCTACAACAATTTCATTTGGTTATCAGGTATAAAAAGGGAATCTTCAATAAGGTAGTTGATATTCTTTCAAGGCCTATTGTAAATTCATATGTTATACTCAAGCATAATTATGTTCTGCATGTAAGTTACATAGAACAATATGCAAATGATAGTGACTTTCAAGAATTATATGCAAGCTTGAGTCAAGGAAACCAAATTGAAGAATGGGATTATCATGTATGTAGTAGTTTGTTGTATCACTTGGGAAAGTTGTGTATTCCACAAGGAGAAAGAAACAATATCATAAGGGAGGCACACACTTTATTAATTTTTGGACACTTTGGTGTAGGCAAGACAATAGAGAATATTCAAAGGTATTGTTATTGGCCATGCATGTTGGATAATCTTTCTTATTTCATAAGAGGATGTTCTTAATGTGCTACAACTAAGCCTAGCAATAGGAAACTTGGTTTATACACTCCACTTCTAGTACCTTCACGTCCAAGGGAGAGTATCTCAATGAATTTTGTAGGAGGTCTTGAATTATCAAGGAAAGGTCATGATTACTTGTATGTAGTTGTAGATAGGTTCAACAAGATGTGTATACTAACACCATGTAAAAAGAAAATTACAGTTGAACAAACAACTCATCTTTTCTTCCAAAACATTTGGGTTCATTTTGGTCTTCCTACTTGTATTGTAAGTGATCAAGATTCTCGATTTGTTGGGAATTTTTGGTCAAATTTGTGGGACATGATGGACACAAAGTTGAAGAAGAGTACAAACTTTCATCCACAAATAGATGGAAAAATAGAGGTGGTCAATCAAACAATCATCCATCTTCTTAGAGGATATTGTAGCAAACCTCCCAAGTTGTGAGATGAATAGTTGCATTACATACAACATGCATACAGCAGAGTAAAGCATTCTTCCACAAATACATCGCCATTTGAGGCATGTTATGGGTACTTGCCAAGATTGCCATTGGACTTCATATTTGAGAAAGATGTGACCATCGATGGTCACAATGACATCGATAAGGCAAGGAAGTTCATTGAGCACAGTGGTCCTTTTAAAATTCTGGAAAAGATTGGTAACAATGCATTTAAGCTTGATTTGCCTCCTTATATGCAAATATACTTTGTTGTTAATGTTGAGAATTTGAGATTATTTTAGCCTCCTTTGATTGATGATCAAGGAGATCATGTTCAACTGCCATCCATAGATGATTTCTTGCCAAAATATCTAGATGAGATTCATCAAGTTCTCATACTTGACAAAAGAACCAAGACTTCAAAGAGAGGGGATGTTGAATACCTTAGAGTGGGACTCAAGGGACAATAGCCTTCTCAAGCCAAATGGTTGTAAATCGAGAAGGGGAGGGAATTGTACCCTCACCTGCTAAATAATTGATAGTATCTTTTCGGGTCCAAAAGGCTTCTAGTGAGGAGGAATGATTAGGTGCTCAGTATTTAGCTCAAAAATCAAAGTTCTTAGAATGGCTCAAACCCTGAATGACCGTGTCTGTATTTGAAAAACGATCCTAAGGAAACTTGTTTCATTGAAAACTGAGTTCGTATGAGAAATTTATTGTGTTCTAATCGTTTTGATAAACAGGGGAAATTTGCAAAAAAATGCCCAATCACTGCATAGTCAGTAGTCTGTATTGCTGACATGGCAAGTGACTAGGCATGGTCAACGATGGTCAATGAAAAATCACAGGTGGACAAGTGGCATCATTTCATTGGTTTGTACAGGTGGTGTGTTGGCGCAATTTGATTGGTTTATTTATGGACCAACGGAAGAATGCCACGTGGCAAGCTCGGAGGCCACCACGTGGCACCTCGCAAAGGCCTTGACAGTCGAAACAATGAAGCAAAATATTATGTGGAGGTCGGGTTCATACCTGTGACCTCTGGCATACAGTCTGCATACCTTAACCGCCTCCACTACCACCGTGGTTCTTACCATGTATGATCTCTGCTTTTATTTAAAATGTAATGGTTGTTAGTTGGGTGGTTAGGGGAGGGCCAAACTGTAGACCGACACTCCCCCATGTGAACACATTTGTGGTTAACCACAAACAGTTACAGTTTACCTCGGTGGATAGTTCAACAACCATCACTGCATTGGTCTCCGCATGTGAACGTGACTGTTGTTACATCAAACAACTAGCGTGGTGGACAGTTCACCATACTCCGCGATGGTTAGTGGTCTCGACATGTGAACATGATGAATGTAACCTTAAATGGTTAATCACTCTGACGGTTCCGAAATACCATTACTCCAAACTGTTAGCATGTGACCACTACACCGAAACCGTCAAGGTTTTGGTTAACACTAATCGCGGGATTAACGATAATCCAGTTTTAAAGAAATTAAGCACAGTTAACCTTAATTAACTCCGAGTTTAGTCTGGCTGTGGTTTTTGCAGTGCCCCCAAATTCGGGCCTGCCTCCAAATTTAGCATGCTAACTGGAGTCATTCGAGATTTAGCAGAACTTTTCTAGGAAAAGACTGACCGAGTCATAGAGAAGGCAATTTTTGACCAAATTGAGCTCAGGAAGAGGCGTTCTTAGATAATTTGGACATTTTGAACACATTGTTGCAGTTATAAGGAGGCATAGAGCATTTTAAAAAAATCATTTTTCTACATTGAGCTAATACAGAGGCCCAAGCCATGGAAGCTGGACCATGGAGATGTAGGCCGGGGGGGGTGAAATCCTTCATCAAAACATTGTGTTAAAGTGTCTCTTTGATGTTTTGTTCTACTTTTAATGTTTGTTGTTTAGTATTTGTGTTTGAAGCTATTTTGTTCATGAATGTCATTTAAAGTTAAGGAAATTTACCGGATTGTATGCACAAGCAACTAAGGAAACCCCAGTACAAGAAGCGATAAGCAAACATATGTTTAGAAATATGTAATTGATATTAGCACAACATAAACTAATAATAATAAATAGATCATCTGGGCATTCATATAGTCAAGAAACTGAGGATGCAGTGGCTTTATCTCCAACTCAGTCTCTAGGGCATGTAGTGACCCTTGCCACCATGGAATCCATAGCTGGGAAACTCTACAATATCCAAATCAACATGGACATTCTTAGAGACCATAAGTATGAAGATCGTAATGAAATTATGGCTTACATTAATGATATCCAATACAGTTAGAATGAGATTTTGGAACAACTAGATAACCTTCGTTGTAGCCACCATCGTACAAATGACCACCTTTGCAGTCTGGAGGTGAGTGTTGAACATATTGATTTCCACACACACAAACATGCTGGCTACTTTACAACTCTCCCTGTACTCCCCCCTCATCCCCCTCCTTGATATGCTGTTATCAATTTTGGTTTCTTTTTTTGTTTTTTCTAATCGGTCATGGCTAAAATGCCTTATGGAAATAAAGAATGTAAAGAGTCCTCTATGGTATTCTCCAGTCTCCAATCTCAACAAGTCTGGTCAGAATGAGGGAACATGGACTGTTGAGACATGTTTTGTAAGATTTATTTTCCTGAAAATATAATGAAATCATTTTGACCGAAAAAAAGAGAGTAGATTATATTCATAGGTTTACACTTTAGGAGAGGTTTTATCTAAAACAATTAGTGTTATTCCCCACAATATTAATCCTTATTTATATATTCCATATATAAGCAATGTGTTATAAGATACTTAGCTTATATTTTTTTAATTATCTTGGAGAATGACTAAACATGGTATGTGAAGCATACTACTATTTAAAATGGGTTATTTCAACATTAAGCAAGAGGAATAGTTGTGATGCACCATAGTCCCTACCTCTATCGCTAGTTAATTGATTAAAGGTTGTGCTCTTATAATGAAAGCTCTCAACATGAAACTCTCCGTACAACGAAATCTCTCCACATAAGTGTGTCGTGAAGTTTCACACTTGTGTATATGTATTATTGCTAATATTTTAATATTAAATAATCCATATCTCCGTATTGTCATGAATTTTCACACTTGCGTATACATATTATTGCCAATATTTTAATATTAAATAATCCATATCTCCATATTTTGAATATCGTTGGTCAATTGAGTAAAGCTTTTGCAGAGCGTAGACAAACTTTGTACATTGAAAGCTCTCTGCATAATGAAATATCTTCGCACAAAACTCTTTGCATAAGTAGTGTAAGAGTTGTTTATGGTTATCTTTGTGAAATTAGGCATATGTACGGGAGTGTGGAGGAAGTACATTGTGTGGAGAAAGCTTTCAAGCTTACATTGTGCTGACGTCCGCACTCCATACTAAAGACTTTGCTAATTAATTAATTAAATATTGTGCTCTCATAATTAAAATTGTACCTTTATGTAATAGGAAAATGTTAAATATCATTAGATTTTGAATTAAAGTTATAAAGTTCCTTTTGCGCCATTTTCTCACACATATCGCACACAACTAAATCTATAAAAGTTTTAAACAGAAAATAGTTTAAGATTAATTTTCCCTCTTCACCTCCATTGTCCTGTAAAATCATCATCCTTTACACAGTAAAAATTTGTACAAGAAAAGCTTCACACAAGGAAACATAATAATACTAATTCAAAATTTGTTCATAGTTAAATTAATTAGGCATCAACATTGTGCAAAGTTTCCACTATCACCTTCGATTTTCTTGATTATTTGGTCACTATTGATTGAGCCGATATTAATGGAGAAGGCATAGGCTTAAAATCAAGAAAATTTAGATCAATGGTATATTTATATTGCTAGAGTGACTTTGCAAGCATGGAATCAGAGATTATAGCCATAATTCGCCAATTTTAGTAGCAAGTGTGGCACAGGTTGAAGTTTATGGATCGTGAACAAAACTTTGTAAAATGAAATCTCTCCACACAATGAAATCTCTCAACATAAAAGTATTTGTATAAGAACAAATGTCAGTGAACACCTCTCAGAGACTGAGTGATTTTTCCGCAGTGCAACAAAATCAACTTCTTCTGTGCTCAAGATTTTTCTAATCAATTTATTAAAGGCTGTAATGGAAACCCTTCGCACAAATCCATTCACATATTGAAAGCTTTGTTTATGGTTGTATTTGTATAATTAGGCATATGCATGAGGATGCTAGGAAGTCCAATGTGTTGAGGAAGCTTTCAAGCTTTCATTGTGTGGACCTTTGCATTCCGCATAATGATAAACCTTCCACACAATTCATACACGCTTACCCTCATAAACAATTTTTTTAATAATAGAATTTACAAAAAATACTTTTGTTCATGTTGACACCTATAAAAAATGTTGGTTGACACCACTATCCTATTAGCTAGATTTAGGAAGAAGTGGAGACCGTATTACAAACATTGCTATGTCTACCTTTATTCACAATAACATCGGGACAAGCAGTGGACACATATGATATTATTGGTAATATTTTAATAATAAATAATCCATATCTTCATATTCTGAATATCACTAGTCAATAGAGTAAAGGTTGTGTAGAGTGCGCAAAAAACTTTGTACAATGAAATCTCTCCACACAATGAAATCTCTTCGCATAAAATTCTCTGCATAAGCAGTGTAAACTTTATTTATGGTTATATTTTTGAAATTAGGAATATGTGTGGGAGTGTAAGGAACTTTTAAAGCTTTCATTGTGCAGACCTCTGCACTCCACACTAAACACTGCTAATTTATTGATTAAATATTGTGCCCTCATAATGAAAGGTGTCATAATTGTGCATAGCGCTAAAGTGGAATCAAAACATTTAGTGTAGAAAATGTGAAATATAATTAGATTAGGAAACGTGAAACTTTTATGTAATAAGAAAATGTAAAATATCATTAGATTACAAATCAAAGTTATAAAGTCCCTTTTCAACCTCTGTTTTCTCGCACATATCGTGCACAACTAAATCTATAAATAGAAAATAGTTTAAGATTAATTTTCCCTCTGCACCCTCGTTGTCTTGCACAATCCCCATCATCCGCATAGTATGTGCACAAGTAAATCTTCACACAAGGAAACATTATAGTACTAATTTGAATTTTTTTCATAGTTAAATTAATTACGCGTCAACATTGTGCAAAGTTTCCACTATCTCCTTCGATTTTCTTGATTGTTTGGTAGCTATGGATTGAGACTATTGGAGCCTAGATTTTTTTTTCTAAATTTTGTTAGTATAGGACCACACAATAGGGATAAAGAGTGCAGAACGTTGAGGTGGAGCACTGCATGGGCCTAGCGCAAATGGATGCTATACAAGGGGTAATAATGGCACCCGAGGATGGGAGACGCGTGTAGAATAATATTGACAGTTAGGATGTTGCAGAAGAGTGGAGCCAACTGAGGATATCGTGGCAGATTAGAGGATGGAGATATTTTGTAAAAAGAGGTGAAGGGGTGGAGTGGAGCCGACTAGTGGGAAGGATATTTTGAATGACCGATATTATGCATGAGATAGCTCAGGAAGGGATGAGGAAATATATTAACAGATTTCAGGACAGTTGGAAGAATCAAGTAGAAGATCGAGAGGGTTTGAGAGGTTTCGAGGTGAATATAAGAAGAGATGCGAAAGACAGAGCATAGGTTAGATGTTATTTGTTGGATGTTGAACGTTGGATGAGTGAGCAAAGGAGAGAACAAATTTATGGAATTTCTGTTTGGTTATGTGATGTATGTGTTTTTCTATTTTGGCTATTAGGCATATGTTTGAGCATATAGTTGTAGGGTAGTATTATTGTAAATCACTATGCTTATTTCTATATGAGTTCGTGTTAATTTTTCTTTGGGCTATATTTTTCTTTTCTTTGATAATTGCATTTCTTCATTAACACATTAATTTCACCCCATAACATCATACCATTATTCATACTTACATCATTATTTAGCAGCATATGCAACTATATAGGAAGAACGATATCATCATCATCAATGCAGTGAAACATAAAGGAACAATAGAAGAAAAACATTCACACATAGAGACACCAGGATTGGTTGGAGACCAAAGAAAAACCCACAATGGTGAAAACCATTTCAAATTATTCTTCTTATTAGATCGTCATTGAATGATTTAACAAAAGACAATACAATGATCCATATCGTCATTCATACAACTATCTAGTAAAAATAACTACACAATATCCATGAAATGAACCCAACAATGTTTATACTCAAAATCCTAATTCTGAAGCTTGTAATGAATTCTCACTGACTACGATCATTAGCTAAACATTGCAGTCACTGAGCGAAATATTTAGAAAACTAAAATTCCATCATTTAGGTCCTGGTCGTACAGAGGAGGAATCATGTGTGTGATTGGGAAGCTTCCAGTCGCTCTTTAGAGCCTACAAGCAAGTGACTTCAGTCTACAATTGAAATTATGAAACCCTAGATGTTGGTCACATGAAGGACAAGTTGTGTGTGTGACTAGGATGCTTTGGCCACACGGATGAGCTTGGTAGCGAGCGAATGCAACCAATATATCTATGTCTTATGCCCATGACTGAGGCCCAAAACCCTAAAACATAAATGTGGGCTTCGAACCCTGAAATTTCATCTTCGAGCGAACTTGTTCCTCCGTGGATGAGCCTTAGACCTATGTGAGACAAAAAAAACAAGATAGAAGAGTGTCTCATGATGATATCCAAATGAGGTAGAGGTCACTTTTATTTATAGCCTTCCAAGGCTATCCACTTTTCTTTATGTCCGACCTTATCAAATATGCACATGTTGGATTTTCTTCATAAGTATACTTCCCTTATCTGTTTTGAGTGATATTTAGGTTGATTTTGGTGCTATCGAAAATAGGAATTCAATGAAATCATCATATCCATAAAATGCGTTGTCCAAAGTGGAATTTGACTATAGTTGCATATTTTAACACTCACTCTCAACTAGGGGGAATTCCACCTGTGTCATGTCATGAATATCTTATCAACAAATCATATCCAATCTCAACTATATCATCATCACATATCATCATCGATCATCTAAATTTATCTCTTGCTTATTCTTGTTTGTATCTTGATTTTCCATGCTCATATGTTGAACATTATTGAATCTAAAAGAAGAATTTGTTACCGAAGGGGAGCTTATTCTACAACCCTCTATTCATCGAGGAGCCACTGCAACCACCAGGAATCACATTAGTGGTGAGTTAATTCTATGACCTTCATAATCATAGGAGAGAATACTATCAGGGAGCACGTCTCAACCTAGAACCACATCGGAGAGCATATCTCAACCCAAACTCTAATGGGGGAGCTAAACATCTACAACCCCATATCAAGAAATAGGTGATATAGGGGAGCTACTACTCAACTCGTCCTATTTCCTACCGATCTTCCCAACAATGGCCCTCAAGAGTCATGTGGTATAACACCTGCATCATAATATGAGCTTGGACGAGATACCCGACTTATGAAGAGGTAAGGATCACACGCCTCCAAGCCTCCTCAACCTGTTGGCTAGGTAGGGAGGGATAATCTCAACAAGCCTTGCTTATTTGTATGGTTCCAACTGGGGTATACTCTACAATGACCAAATGTGGGGGATATACCTGACTTGTCAAAATGGAAAAGAATCACACACATCTCATGGGTGGCATATAGGGGTGATACCCTATTTTCCATAAATCCTTCAACCCTAGGAGCCCTCCATCTCAATTCCACACCCTGGGATCTCAAGAGGGAGGAAAAGTTGGCTCAGTGTCCTCAATCAATGATTCTCTCTATCATATCATTACGTTCATAGTTTGATCATCATGTTGCAATAAAAAATTATCTTATATGGCCATCAAATAAAATATCACATTAGAAAAAAAATATACATATCACAAAAAAGATACCATAGTCATCCTTCCTCTTAAGGAGGTGCCAACCACAAGCCTGAGCTTGTCTTGTACATCAACAATGTCTCACTATATGAAGGTACTTTAGTCCAACTATATATGGGATTCTCTGCCAATCGTATTCCACTCTTTTCATCGCAATGTATCCATGTTATATCCAAAAATTTCTAAAACTTCTCTCCAAAAAGCTTCTTCATCTTGCCTCATATCTATCCATGCTAGCAACCTTGTACTCAACCTAGTTTGTGCTTAAAGCTACAAATATTTCATCCAAAAAAATCATGGAAAATCTCATACTAAGGTG
Source organism: Pinus taeda (assembly GCA_000404065.3). Taxonomy (NCBI): domain Eukaryota; kingdom Viridiplantae; phylum Streptophyta; class Pinopsida; order Pinales; family Pinaceae; genus Pinus; species Pinus taeda. The sequence continues at coordinate 136,916 of APFE030530458.1, forward strand.
TCACCCAAATTTTCTCATCAATAATAATCCTAAACATCATTAGTACATCCATGCAGTCACATATCACAGGAAGAATATCTTAGTCCAAAAATGGTTCATACCATGCAAATATCTCAAAGAGAGCTCAACGAAAAATCAATATGTATGAAGCAGCTCAATCATGAATCGACTCGGGTTCTATGTACAACATGTATATATATGGATGAGTGTTCAATTGGAACATTAATGCTTTAATAAACTATCAGTTTCCAAGTTGAGCTCAACAATATCTCTTCACAACTTGTTGAAATTCAATTGAAGTGTCCAACGATTTGCATTTCTAGTTTCCAACACTTCTTCAATAGCTCCGCAATATAGATTTTATTTTCCCAACTTCATAAATCAATTCATCATGTCTAAAGGATAAAATACTTTCTTACTACTAAGTGTATCACTTCATCATAGGGACCATCAATCCAAATCACTTTCATATGCATTCATGAGCCATTTGATAAGGAGACATTCTCATCATACCTTAGGAATTATCTTGCCATCAATATTGTCACTGAAACATAACTTTAATATAACATGCATACCTTTTAGTATTCAAATACATGTGTACCTTCTTATTTTACACAGGCAGCTTGTAGTGCTTTGTCACCTTTCCATCATATGCCTCTTCCTTCACTAGTCATGATCCTCAAGAAGGATCCACTTATTATATCTCATCAAGAAGTTAGAACCATCAAAATACTCAAATGTATATGTAGGAATCCTAAGTAATAATAAAAATAATAATCAGATCCATAAGTCTAAGAAAAAGTAAGTACACAAAGAAGCATCATAAATTGAAAAGTACTTATCTTTAATAAGAGGTGATCATCTCCCTCTTGAACCAACCTTCAAGAGCCATCATTGTCCATTGTCTATATGACAATGTTTCCTTCACTATTTCAATCAAATTTATCAACAACCAGGCCTACTAGAGACTATCCCATCTAGGGCTTCATCAAATTTGACACAAGTTCTTTAACATCTTCACTTTGACCATGCTAGGGATTCTAGACTTCATATCTCAAATATTTTCCATAAACCAGGGTTTCTCCCAAACCCTAACCTCATAATATCCATCAAACCCTAATGCATAAACTACCTAAGGTTTTATTCAACCCCTAGAAATATTTTATTCTCCACCATTCTCTCTTGCATCAATCAATGGTGTCATCATAAGGGTGATCTTCATGACTTTTGTTCAACCCAACTCTGATACCATGTTAATTTTTCTTAGGGCTATATTGTTCTTTGCTTTGATAATTTCATTTCTTCATTAACACTTTAAGTTCACCCCATAACATCATAACATTATTAATATTTACATCATTATTGAGCAACATATGCAACTATATAGAAAGAATGATATCATCATCATCAATGCAGTATAGCATAAAGGAACAATAGAAGAAAAACTTTCACACATAAAGACACCAGGATTGGTTGGAGACTAGGGAAAAACCCACTATGGGGAAAACCCTTTCAAATTCTTCTTCTTATTATATCGTCATTGAATGATTCAAAAAAATATAGTACACTGGTCCATATCCTCAGTCATACAACTATCCAAAAAACCAACAATGCTTATACTCAAAATCCTGATTCTGAAGCCTATAATGAATGTTCATTGACTGTTGTCAACTGCTGAACACTGTGGTGACTAAAAGAAATATTTGGAAAAATTAAATTCTATCATTTAGGTCTCGGTCGCACAGAGGAAGATTCATGTGTGCGACTGGGAAGCTTTGAGTCGCTCTCTAGAGCCTACAAGTAAGTGATTGCATTCTGCAACTAAAATTCTGAAACCTTAGATGTCAGTCGCATAAAGGATGAGTTGTGCATTCAACAGGGATGCTTTGGTAGAACAAATAATCCTAGTAGCAAGTGATTGTAGTCAATATATCTATGTCCTGTGCCTGGGATTGAGGCCCAAAATCCTAAAACAGAAATGTGAGCTTCAAACCCTTCAATTTCATCTTTAAGCGAACCGGTTACTCCGCGAATGAGCCTTAGACCTGTGTGAGCCAAAAAAAAAAGATATAAGAGTGTCTAATGATGATATCCAAATGAGGTAGATGTCACCTTTATTTATAGCCTTCCAAGGGTATCCACTGTGCTTTAGGGCCGACCTTATCAAATATGCACATATGGGATTTTCTTCATAAGTACGCTTTCCCTTATTTGTTTTGAGTGATATTTAGGTTGATTTTGGTCCTCTCGAAAAGAGGAATTCAATGAAATCATCATATTAATCAAATGAGCTATCGAAAGTGGAATTTGACTATAGTTGCATATTTTAACAGTTTGGTCACTATGAGTTGGGCTTATGGTTTGTGTTGGTATTTGGCATATGTTTGGAAGGAAAATGAGCCCGTTGATCTAGTGAATGTAACTCTCGGCGCAACACCTCTTTTTTTAATGTTAATATAATCGAATGGATGGATAAGTTGACCCATTTATTTTGTGCATATGTCTAAATGGTATCGATGCATCAATTTCTTGTATAACTTATGATATTCTGAATGTTTACAACAATGGTTAATAATATGAATGTTTATGATAATGTTGCGGCATAGGATTATTGTCTGTAGAGTTATTGTTTTATGTTATGAACCTTTACAAATGTGTGTGAAGGGTCAAATAGTCGTCAAAGGGTTAAAGAAATAATTAATGTTTCTTGGTGGTAGTAGATTAATCGAGGTTTGGTGTTAATTTCACCTTTAATGACTGAGATTACCACATGTAGCCATCTACCGTGTGTGCTTGTCTTAGATTCTTGCACTGTATAATGATTCGAAGTGCTTAACACTCTACATAGTGCATGATGATAGGTAGATATGAAGTATGTGTCAGCTAGAGGAAGTTCATCGTGAGTAATAAGACAGTCCTGTCAGAATGCAAAAACCTAGTTCCAATAGTCACCCATTAGCATCTTGGGTGAGACTTCACTCACTTCGTGGGTGTTGTCAAAATGGTCGATTCTAAGAGGGTGTTTTTTGGCCACAACGTAACAAAATATAGGTCTTTCAGAATCTTGCATGCCAAGAAATGACTACATTGGTGGGACTAGGATGGCTATGTGACGAGGTTGTCTTATAGGAATGTGGAAGTCATGGAACCCAACTAAGGAGGAAATTACACGGTGGTTCAGATGGCAGTTATGCAATTTTGCTTCTATAGAGATAGGAGACACGAACCGGAGCCTGGAGAAATGGATATGTAAGTACGTGTTCATTGAATTTCATGAAGCTTTCTTCGAAGAGTTTCCTAATATCTTGATGGAGTGGCTTTAGCAATTGAAGGAAAATAACATTATGTATTGACATGATGGGACAAGGAAGTGGATGTCAAAGGAAGTATGTCATATTTGAATGGTAAGCAATAAGACATCTCGTGCTATTGGTTTTTGGTTTGAAAGTGATTTAGAAGGATATATTATGAAGTTTGCAGTTGAAGCAATAGTATCTGACACTATAGAAGAGCATAAATTTCTGAAGGGACTTTAAGGCAGGTTCATGAGATTGATATTGTTGTTGATAAAGATGATTTTGTATGACCATGGTTATTTTCCTCTGGATTTTGATTCCATGAGAAACTAATTCATTTGCATGGATGGGGAATTGGGGGAGACTCGGGAGATGGTTTCAGGAGTAGGAAAGGAGAAGGGAAAGAAGAACTACGGTGGAGGATAACAGTGGGCCCAAAATTGTGCATAAAGAGAAAAATGGAAAGAATGGAGCAAGAGAGCTATGAGGATGTCAATTTGAGGAGTGGGAGGAGGTATCGCCAGGGTGACGCAGGAGGAGGCCAGTCAGTGGCAATTCCTGCTGAAAGAAGGAGCTAGAGGGAGGGGATAGGAGCGGCCATTATAGGACACAAAGAGTGTTAGTGACCAAAGCTATGAAGGGACATAGTTTGACACACTACAAATGGAGGAAGAGGAGAGAGAAAAGTTGAGTCCACGCAATACGAAATATTTGAAACCAAGGTAGCAAAACCAAACGATGTCTGGTGTCAATTCCATGACCTCGCATGCATCCACAAACTAGGAGGTAAGCACTTGTGCACTAATACAACTAGCGTGGAAAGTAATTGTAGTTAGGGATGATGTAATCTAATCTTACTTTATTATTTCCATTATTATTTTATAATATTCCTTAGGAAGCCCATTTTATACTTGAAAATTTCTCTAATGGGGGACCCAATATGCAGATGATCATCGTCAAACCTCGTAGAAATCAACAATGCGTAGGCACAATAATGCAAAGAGGTTTCGAGACGAGAGCCAATACTGTGAGACCCTAGACACTACAACCCTAGTGGGTAAGGATAATCCCCCAAACCCCCTTTGAAGTTTGATCCTATACGGGAAAAGACCATGTACAAGGAGACCTGATGAGAAATGTTTTCATAAGAATGGGATAGGCCGAAAGCTAGGCACGAAGTGACCATGCCAGATATATTTGATGCCATTATAGGTAGGGAGCAGAGGAAAACAATGCATCTAGTTCAAAGTCAACTGTAAATTTTCTTAGAGCTCATAAAATATCCGTAGGGCTTAGATAAATTTAGGAGGATGGTGGAACAGTATGCTAGCGGATATGAGGAGACCAGTACAGGAGCTTCACCAAGGGTTGTGAATCAAGTATCTTGCAAGAAGAGAACCAGTAAATAATTTTGATTTGGCACACAAATCAAAGAATACAAGATGGAAAATATAATATTGGACTTTGGATTAGATGTAAATATTATACCAAAAAGTACATGTGAGATGATGGGGAAACCCAAACTGACTTGGTCTCAAATCAGCTCGAGTTGCCCAACCAACATGAGATGTTCCCTATTAGATGGTTGTCAAGAGTACTAGTGGGCATCGATGGGGTGTTAGGCATCATTGGTTTCAAGGTGATCGAGATCATGGATGATAATGATCCCTATCTGACTCTCTTAGGGATCGAATGGGATTTTTACAACCATGTAATTATTAATCTAATGAAAAGACAAATGATATTAAAAGCCACAGATATATAAGTGATAGCACCATTAGATCCATGTGAAGGAGATCGATACATCGAGCCAATAAATGGGGATCTTAGTCAAGAGGAACTGGATAATATTTATAATGTCACAACTTAGCTGGATGACTATGTAAATCCTATAGTGTAAGGAGTGTTGAGTTGGTTCAACATTGGATCTTGTGCCTTGAATTTAGAAGAAGCCTTATATAATTAACATAATCAAATACATGAATATAGTGCCCAGAGACGCGCACATGTTACAAGCATGATGCGTTGGATAGGGACAGAGGTGCACAACCCACCTCACTTCGATGGGTTGTTAGAAGTATATATTTTTGTTTGAGAGTATAAGGATCATATACCATACTATCAGAGGATTATCACATTAGATGTTGTGTTGCCTGCCACCCCAACCAAATGGTGGGTTGTGCACAAAGATAAAGTTGCAAGATGGCTACAATGTAGAGAATTGATGAAAGTGTGATTCAAGACCAGTTTTTGGGTGGAGAGAAATATTCAGGTATGGAATGCCCTAGGACTCACCTGAAGTGGTGTGTCGTAACACAGACCAAGGGACGAGTACCAAAACAAGAATGGGTACATCAATTTATACACACCCTGAACCTCATTACATATAACTGGTATATTGAGTTAGGAGTGCGTAGAGGAACACAAGATTGGGATGAAATGGAGCAAAATTTCAAGGCTATTGTTAGATTTGAAGTAGAAGAGTTAGCATTGGGTGAAGCTTTGAAGGTTTTGTGATGCAATATATTCACTTAATGAATCTACAATGATTAGGATTGGGCCACTGTTTTCCGCACATCAACATCTACAACAAGTACAAGAATTCTTGGAGTGCTACAATTTCGAAGAGTAGGGAGAGGACGATGATCCTTGGAACTTCCAAATTTCAGAAGTAGAAGGTGAGCACGTAGTAGAATTACCACCATTGTAGTTTGTTGAGTATGCACAACCAATTAATACTAAGAAGGTGAACATTAGGACCAAAGAAAGTCCCAAGATGGTAGCGACTGGATATTATTTGGATGATGATACCGTCGAAAAGGTTACAGGCTTATTATGGGAATACATATACCTATTCCCTTATACCTTTGAAGAGATGAAAGTAATTTTTGGGGAGCTAGGAAAAATGGGGATTCCCTTAAAACTCGATTTGAATCTAGTAAAGCAGTGATCCTATCGATTAAATCCTATTTACAAGAAAAAGGTCAAACAGGAATTGGAGCAGATGTTGCAAGAAGAGATCATCAAACCAATGGAGGAATCATAATGGATCAACTCAATGATGGTTGAAAATAAGAAAACATGTGAGATAAGAATTTGTGTGGATTTGCAAAAGTTTAACGATGTTTGTGTGCATGATCCATTTCCTACCCCATTCACAGATGAGTTTTAGGAAAACATGGGAGGACGAGACACTTACTCTTTTACAGAAGGATTTTCAGGATACCACAAGCTATGTAATACCAAATATGATTGGTACAAGACCACCTTTGTGACATAGTGGATTTGTTTCTAGTATATAGTGATGCCATTTGGTTGGAAGAATGTGGCTGCTACTAGTGAAAGACTAGCTGAGAAATGCAACTAGTTTCAATCTTCATAATTTTTGTACTCATTTCAATATGTATCCTATGTAACAAAAAAAGAGAAGAAAAAGAAAGTTATTATTATTAAAGCATGGGTTTCATGCTCTTCATTGATGGTGTTATAGGTAAAAGCATGTTCTTCATGTTTCTAGGGTTTGTTAGGACTTAGGATTTATTATCCTGAGTCAAAGGAGTCAATATCATGTTTATAAGATCCTTTCGGGAAAAAAGTATTTTTAAAAATAACTTATTTTGTCTATAATTTCCTGGAAGCTCCAAAAGTACAAGTTGAACTAAAGGATGGAATTTCACCCCTTGAGAAGGTTATATAAAGAAGTAGTTCAACCTCATTTAGCACTCACTTCACAAGTTTTATCTATCAAGAAGGAAGTTTGATTTGTATCTGGGAGAAGCGAAAAAGGAGAGTGAAGATATGGGAGAAGAAAGAAGGACAAAAAGTCTTTGTTTTGGGATCTATCTCTCTCACACGTGTGAAATTATAGGGTTTTTGGCACTGCATAAGAGGTCAAAGTTGCAATTCTGAATTGCATGACGACAAAGTGCATAATCTTGTAGTTTGAAGGAAGAATACCCTACCTGTCCCTCGTTGACCTTGGGAGGAGTTGCCTTTCTCTAGGAATGTCTCAGGAGGAAGGTGAATTAGGGTTTCCATAGAAGCTTCAAGGACGAAATTGCACGATCGCAGTTGTAGAACGAGTTGTAGTATTGAAGTTGGTAGGTCAAAGTTACAATTTGAAGTTAGTTAGTTCAGAATTAGGAAAGGACTTGTGGGAAGGATGACTTGGTACTTGGAGAAGGAATTGGTCTAGGGTTTGTGTCTTCATGTCTCAATTGAAACAGATTCTATAAGAAGAGAAGAGTTTTCTAGGTTTCCCCTTGGAGATATTTTGCGCAGGCTGAGAGCCTAATTTTTGTGTCCTATGTTGTTGTTTTGTTCATGATATTTGTTTGATAAAAATATATATCTAAATAACATAAGAAGATTAACTAAGTTCAAAAGGAAATATTAAGGTTAAGGAAAATAAGAAGTACTAAGCTGCCACATCGCACATTTTCCGACAATATTGGAGTGCAGAGACTGTTGTGTGGTTTTTGTTTGACAATGTGGTCACTAGGTTTGGATCTCCCGTAATTTTAATAAGTGACTAGGGGACACACTTTCTGAACAAAACTATAGTGACACTAATAGAGAAATTTGAGATCTATCATGAGAAGAGTACTTCGTACCATCCCCAAGTCAATGAGACAGTGGAAGCCTTCAATAAGATCATGGAGACTCCACTTACCAAGGTATGTAACGTGCAATGTGATCATTGGGATCCAAGAATTCCCACAGTCCTGTGGGCTTATAGAACCACATGTAAGAAGTTAATCAGAAAAACACCTTTATGATTGGTATAGGGGATGGAAGTTGTTATGCTGATGGAATTAGAGCAGATAAGCAAATGAATGGACAATGACCTAGATTCCCTAGGGGCACAAACCATCCAAAAACTCAAAAAAAATAAGTAAGGCAGTCTCAAACCAATCAGGAAAACAAATCAAGCCAACAAAGCATTCTAGCAAGGGAGAATAAAGGCAAACAAGCCAAGAATCAGAATCTACGAGGACAAGACACACTGGCAATGATTTAAGAGAAATCCTTATTTTAACCTACATACATAGGCGCAACTGTCTAACTAGAAACATTATTACCTAGCCCATGCATTGTGCTATCTACATAGTTGATGGATTCTAATGCAAGTGGAAAGATGATTACCGGATTCACTGTAGCTAGAAGAAGGCTGAGCACTAGCCAAATTCCACCAAGAGGTGGAAAAGGCCTAAGAAAAGGCATGGCACGATTGAACGATTAAGTAAAAAATATTCTAGGTGGGAGATTTAGAATTTCTATATGATAGAAAGTTTCTAAGGCATGTAGATAAATTTCAAATGTATTGGATGGAGCGTTATGTTATCCAACATGTGAATGATGTTGACATGGTGCAGTTAGGGAATTTAGATGGAATATCGTGTGAGTAGTTTTTTAATGGGAGCAGATTGAAACTTTATAGGGACAACCAAGATCTTGCATACACTAGATAGGTGAAGTAGAAATCCATTCTACTAGTTGTAAAAATAACGTAGAGTAATGATTCAATGTTAGGAAATTTAGAATAGGAGGGGCAAATATTAGGACTTGGTTGTTCCATTTTGGGTTCAAAAAAGTTCGAAGATACTGTAGAAGATTAGACAATGCATAGTGTTGGGGGAATCTGCATCCGAAGTTGGTGGCTGACGGTGATGATGTGACTAGGTGGGTGGCATAGTGATTTCCACTGATAAGAGTCCAAGTCATAAATCTGGTTGTGTCTAACGAAAAATGGTCACTAGAAAATCAACTAGGGAGAAGTTCAAGAGATAGTTGATGAGCATGGTTTGGGCAGATAACTTGTAATTATGAGGAAAATCAGTGATGTACAGGGAAATTACCAGCGAAAATATCACAATCATAGCTAGGAAATGCAACCACCATTTCCACCTTTGGCAGATGAATATCTATTGTAATGAGAGATCATGTGAGATTACAATTACATGAGAGAATAAAGGTTCAGGGGTGCGAGGTTGAATGGGTGGATGAATGCACGCGAGAGAACCTTACCAACTAGTTGATAAAGGGATCATAAACAAGGAGTAGGGGGAATAAATGAAGTTGGAATTAAATTAATGGGGACCAAAGAGAATTTGAGAGAAGCAATGTGAGTTGAGAAAGAATGTGATAGATAGGGAATTCTGGAGGAAGGAAGCCAGGTATTAGAATAACCGAAGATGCATCTCAAATACCATTTATTCCCACCGAAGGAAAGGGGTAAGCAACAAGAAAAAAGCATATCATCAAAAAAGAAAATATATGAAACACCACAGGGGGATATAGGCTCAGAGCCAAGTAGAAATGGTAGAACTGATGGAAGTTGTGGGCAACAGAGCTGAGCCAAAGTATACAAAGCAATTCTCAGGGCACTGGGTAGCAATGTTGACCTAAAGGATACAAATATACATTGCAAATGCCTCCTCTTCCACGGGGGTGCTACACTAACAGAAAATTAGGACTTTCATGGAACACATCAAATACTCCAATCATGATTTGTGTGACCCTACTCAACATCATAACCTTCAATATTATCTACGGAAGGTGTTGAATCTAGACAATGTATCTGAGCTAAGATCCCAAGATTGGGCTAGAGGTTTGGAGACTACTGGCATTCTAAATTTGCTCCACATCCACACTTTAGATGACGAGATGGAGTGATCTTTGTTACCAGGTGTTCACTAAGTTATGTACATGAATTATTTTTTTTGGCTCGACCAACTTGTGCCTCTCGTGAGGATTGCATGCGATTAACGCTTTATACGAATAGGAGATCAACGCTACCGCTTGCATGAAGATCGGTGTAATTCCACCATGATTAACGTTGCTCATGATGGTCAGTGCTGCGACTAACACCTCTCACGATGCCTGTATTCTATGTTAGTCTACTAAAACAATCGAAGGGACCCGCGTACATGCAAAAGGATGCAAGGCAATGATGGTTAACGAGGCTTTCTGCTAATTGTTAAGGTGTTATAATGACTCATATACCACTGCAGGATGCGTTAATGTTTAAACACAATGAGAAAAAATATGTTTCTCCTCTCATAGGGATTGCTGCTAATCCGTTCTACCTCACTCTGATGTAACCTCGCGATATGATACCAATTTGTTGGAAAGGCGGAGGATACAAAGCATGAATTCACACAAAACACGAGTTGTTGCTCTTCTATGATCACACAAAACATGATACTTACAATGAACCCGGTGAAGGGTATTTATCCTTTTTCAACTAGAAACTTGCCTAAAATATATTGACATGCATCCACACACTAAAAGTCATCTATCACTTAACTCGACTTGACTCAACACTCAAATCCTCAATTACTCAATCACTCAGTTAACTGACTCTCTATGTTTAGCCAACACCACATGCAGGAGTAATTACAATTTCTAACAAGCATTAACTACCCTGCTGGGCACCATTCAGCGTTGTGTGACACTGAGTATGAACCGTTAGATTTGTAACAAAATTCTGGATGTGTATATACCAATCCCCATGTAGCACTGAATCAACTGCCATATCTGCAGCAAAATTTAAATCTAAATGTGCATATCCAACCACACTCAGTATTAATTAGCCAGAGATAAGTTGATTAAATCAACCGTGAGAAGTTGAGAACTCTCATAAATATATTGTTAGTACCAATCAAATTGTGTAATAAAGACAGTGTGAACTATAATGTGGTATTGAATTTAAGGCCTTCAACCATCTCTGAACTTTCCTTTATGAAGATTGAAAAGCTGGAAACAATTGGTCGAATGTTATCAAGATTATACCAGTTTTGAAGTGAAGAATTTTTACTGTGAAATGATTCAGAATGGTAACCAATATATATAATGCTATAGGGATATTAATGAGGAGCAATATATGTTACTTGTTGGATTTTTTACTTGATTACATTTCCTTGCATTATAATTCTTCTTGGTACCATAGAGTTCCAGAACTTTTCTTGAGACTTCCTTGCATTGTTCAACAACAAGCACTATTGTTTTTTATGATATGTTGAGATTATTTGATGCCTTGACTGTGAGGGTATGGAATAGAAATCAAGAATTTTGAGAACATTGTCATGATGTCCACCCGAGATGTGGAATTGTGCTCTCCTTCTGAAGTGATATTATTGTAATGTATGTTGTGACTGTATATCTTTGTAACCTTGTTGCAATGCTCCTTGCTGGAGTAGAACCTTGCTTTAGTTGACTTGATCCTTTATTCTTGACAAAACCCTTAACCTTACTTTGATCCCTTCTTGATGACTCATTGATCCGTAAATGGATACTAAATCAAGAAGAAAAGGTATTACAAACTCATGTGCGGGAATGCCTATATTATTTAGTGCAATGGATTGAAAAGATTGCGAATAATATAGACAATGAATAGTTAGAAACCATAACAGACACACATATCAACACAACAAATAATCAAGGAGTTCACTAGACTTCCTAGCTACGTCTCCTAGTCTAGCTTTCAATGTCGACCTCTATATTATGTCTTCAAGAACAGGTTTTATAGGTGTGAGCACAATCAGAGCCATGACACAAAAACAGTGATATTACACAGGGATTCCACTTGAAAACCTCGAGTCTAAAGAGTGCACAAACTCTCCCTCTTAGTTCCTCTGATCAACTATTCATAGTTGTGTATTTTCTCTGACTCACTGTCTCCCCTCTGTCTCTGAGAAACTGCTTTCTCTTTCTCTCTCTCTCTCTTTGTCCCTCTTATCTCTGCCATTGGATGGATTTTAAGCCTATCGCCGCTTGTCTGTTCATTTCCCTATTCTGGCTCTCTGGCTCATGGTCGTTGTCCCTTCCTCTCCCTACTGAGCGTTAAATAATCATAATAATAATGATCAAGGCATTGAGGCCACTTATTTACAAACGAAAAGGGCCACTGGCACGGGTGAAATCCCCGGGAATACACTTCTCTATTTACATAGAGAAATACATAGGAAATACTCTAAAATAGTGGAAAATCTGACCAAAACACCAAATCTAGACTTCAAAGAATATAAATTCTGCCCTATAATCCTCTCGGGTCTGCCTCGATTGCAATCGCAAGTTGCATTAGCTACGGGTCATAATCCCTTTGTATTCCACACCATTGATCTACCTTCAATTCGACGATTCGCATCCAACCCAAGTCATCAAGTAGTCCACTCAATTTTCATTGTTGGTCCATGATCTCTAATCCAATGATTAACAGCCTTTTCGGGTGGCCTACTTGCATGGAGATTACCTGCCCGAAAAAGCGGTTTTTTCTCTCCTGCGGTGTGCTACGTGTCGGCCAGTGTATGGAATCGGGTGAAGCCCTTCCAATACTATTTATCGTCTGAAGCCCACTTGAAATACCGTTTACCAAGGAACTCAAATCCTTCGCAGTTTAATTAATAAGTCCTTAGGGTCTGCCTATGTTAAGTCCTTCTTTTAAGAATCTGCGATGCGATATATGTAATCTCCGCTATTGATCTGTGCGCTCGATCAACGGTCCACGTTAAGTCGCCGATCGTAGTCACATTTCGCTTAGGGTCGTCTCTGATATACTCCACTTGCCTCTCCTGATGTGATATCCCGATCTAATATGGGTCGTTGATCTGTCTGATCTGATGGCTCCTATGCAATGAGACTTCACGTTCCGCTTAACACTGTATTCCACCATTCTTAGTGTTTTTCTTCTGCAATAGTGTTTTCTAATAGTTAACATATATGAAGACTTAGAATTAGAGGTTTGATACAAGATCCATTTTGGATCGCTCATCCTTGTATGTCTCTTTTTGTTGCCCTTCCTTTGACTTGTGCACCTTAGCTTCGATACCATGTTAAAGAATCTAAGGCACAAAGTTAATGAGATTCTTCTTTTCATGATAACCATTAATGCTTAGCTTGTTAACATTAGTGTGTCTTCTTTTATTCATTAAATAGATACCATAAGAAAGAGACAAGAACACAATAAGTTGGCATTCTACAAGGGCCAAAACCTCTCCCTCTTGGAGAGGAAAACCCACATAAAATTCTTCTTATAGAGATTCCAATTGACAAACACCAAGACCATGACCCTTGACTAACCAAGTCACTCCAAGACCAAGCCATCAATCCTCTTCTTCATACTGTTGAGATCATTGTCATCTCTGCATCACTGAGAGATCCATTACTGCTGCAACATCACTAAGATATTCATGAGAGCAAGACTGTTGCACCATATCTCTATCTTTACTTAGTTCTTTGTTGATTATCGAGATCATCATTATGTAGATGAGGTTTCTATGATGAGACATGTATATAGATATATACATGTGACTGTTGCATCGAAGTCCTCATGTTAATCCTTCATGCTTATGATGACACCTTGAAGTACATTGAGATCCTTCCTTTATATTGAGACTGTGATCATCCTTGTTACCATGACTATGACAACATAGAGAACTTCATCGATTATGTGCCTGTGTTAAGAGATTATGTGCATACACTATTGTGATATTTATGCCAAGAGTGTGTTCTCTTGTAATCTGCATCCGAGAACCATAGACCCTTTCCTCAACTGAGATTATATAATAAAGACTTCCTCCGAGATTCTTGTAACCTTTAACTTGGTCAATATTTCTAAGATGAATGTGAGGGTATTCATTATAGTTATCATTGTGACTGCACCTTACTGCCTTCTCCAAAGCCAAAAAGTAATGTGATATTCTGCACCTTCGAAGTTGCAAAGATGTCTAAAAATATCTGACCCCTGTAATGCTGATCTTCGTCCCATACCCATACGAAGATCACCCTGTCATAATGATTCGAATTGGATCCTAAAGAACTCTCTAAGTTTTCATTACTCTGTAAAATTCATGCCAAAGTTTCAAAGACTTACAAAGGTCGAGCTATTTAGAAATATCTTCGAATAGTTGTAATTTGTGAGCAGCGCCAAGCAATGAGGACCCTTGGTCAAGCGCGCCGACCGTTGGCCCACGGTAACACGCACTGCCACGAAAAAACAAAACGGGAAGCCTTTTTGAGAAACGGGGGAGGTTTCTAATATGCGATTAGTGACAAGTTGGGCAAACCCCTCAGAGAAGAAAAAGCCCTAAGAAACCCGAACCCGAAAAGTAAAAAACCATACGAAATTCGTTGATTCTGTCAGAGGCGGGTCCCACACGAAAACCGACAGGATATTGGAAGGGCTTCGAGCGGTAAGCGGTTTCAACTGAGTCCCTCTCGATGCCACGCACTGGGTGCCACGCATCCAGCAGAAGAGACAGAAAACCACTCACATCAGACGGGTAAACGTCATGCAACTTACCCACCCGATATGGACAGAGACCGTAGGATCTGGAGGCTCCAAATTGATGGCAAACATGCAATCCGATGGTTGACCAGATTTAACGGGGTAAACAAGTCGAGTTGTATAAAGGTTTGAAGTCCAGCATGAATGATGAGTTGGTAGAGGAATCATGTTCGTGGGAATTCTGGGAAGTTAAATGGAAATAACGGTAGTTCAAACATTTCCAAGAGAACTGACGCTCAGTTAGTTATGAAACAGGTGGCCACCTCCCTGTAGGGCATTACACAGTGATGATGGCACGAATAGAGGAATTCAAACAAACAGAGGCAGGAGAACCAGAGTGCCAGGAAGTGGAAATGAACAATCAGAAAGTAGATTGGCTTTCAATCCACGAACTAACAGAAATAAAGCAAGCAGTGAGAAAAGTGAGTAAGAAAGCTAAGAGCAGAGAATAGAGAAAGTAAGTTGAGCTGATCTGTAGAGCAAAGGTAGCATCGAGACAGAGCCAGAGAGAGTTAGAGAGTCTGTGTACTCCCGAGAAGGCTTGAGAGGCTCAAGTAAACTCCTCGGCATAGAGCCTGTCATGTATGAGTCTCAGATTGGGCTCATACTACTATGACCAATAGAGGTCGAGTTTCAGTAAGGAGAGTCAGTGTACTCTAGAGACTTGGGGGATCCAAGTCCAGTCCTACTGATTTATATATGTTGAGTGAGACTCAAATTGAGCTCACTGTTGTAAAAACTTTGCTTTGTAAACATAATAGAGAGGCCACCACTGAAGGCTGGACCAGGAGACATAGCCCAGGAGTATTGGGTGAACTTCTTATTAAACTTGTCGGGTTTACATGTTTGCCTATTATGTTTTCTCTGAATGCTGCAGTGTCTATGTATTTCGCAATCATATCGATCCGTTGCATAAAGTAACGTAGGCACATCCATGCACATGAGTCTGTAATACCTTTAATTCTTTATCCTAAATAAATTCCAGATCAAGTGGTATCATAGTTCTAGGTTCCTAAGGTTAGACACGCTTGTGTTGGATTTTTTTGTTGAACGTTAACTAGATCAAAGCATAAATTAGGAGAAGGAGAGTTGGTTGAAACTAACCCTGAAATTGGGAGAGTCTATCCTGAGAGGAAAATGTCAAAAGAAAGTCCCTTGGAGTTAGACCCTCAGTTCATGGATAGTTTCATGACCATGAGAGCCATGGTAGAGGAAATGTATAGAGAATTTAAGAAAGGTAGAGAGGAAGATGCATCAAACTCCAAACGAGATAAAGGAGTAGAAGAATCTCTCCTCCATGACCACTCTAAAGGCAAAGGGAAAGAAGAAAAATTCCCACACCTCCTAGTAGCCTTGAAAACAAAAAGAAGACATATTTGATTAAATTATATGTTAAATTTGATTTAAAAATATATGATGGAGAGTTGAATGCAGAAAAGCTGGATAATTGGATTGGATAGATTGATGTTTATTGCAGAGTGCAGAGCATTGATTCTTACAGTAGTAAGATTCATCTGGCCAGCCTATGCCTTGGAGGCACTATCTTGGTATGGTGGGAAGGCGGGCCATAAGTTGACATGAAGAAGCATGGTAAGATTCTTTTTGTCTAGAGTGAATTTGTTTCTGCAATTAGAAATAAATTCTATCCACTAGCCTATATGCAGCAAGCCATGATGAGCTGGCAAACTCTTCGACAATTAAAAGGGCAAAGTGTAGAAAGTTACACTCAAGAATTTAGGAAAAGAACTTTGATTCTAGGAATTTATTTAGACTCACCTGAAACTCTGTTGAAGTATATAGGTGGTCTACATAGCTACTTAAGGCACACAATTCTCATGTTTAATCCCACTAGCATAAATGAGGTATCTATTCAAGCTACACATCTAGAGGCTAGAGGTAAGAATGTGAACCCAGAAGTTGGGGGATCATCAAAATCCACTGCAAGTAAGAATAAGGAGAAAAGAATATAGAAATGGAAAGAGAGGAAGACAAATACTGTACAAAAGACCAAATCTTCATGCACTCACTGTAAAAAGGATGGGCATGATGATGAACACTGTTGGATTCTGCATCCGGAGCTGAAACCCAAGAAGTACGAGGGCAAGAAGAAGAAGACTGCTACAGCTATTCAAAAGGATTTGGGTTCAGACTCAGGAGATGAAACAACAATTGTAACCACATGTATAAAAGGTTGTCCGCTTTAGAGAATGCATAAATCAAGAAGCAGGTACAAGAGCTGCTCAAGAAAGGGTTTATAAGACCTAGCACATCGCCTTGTGGGTCTCCAATTGTCTTGGTGAGAAAGAAAGATGGTTCATGGAGAATGTGCATTGATTACCGAGCACTAAATAAAATAATGACAAAAAATTGTTATCCCCTTCCTCCCAGAGATGATCTATTAGATCAGTTGAAAGAAGCTATTTATTTTTCCAAGTTGGACTTGCATAGTGGCTACCATCAGGTCAGAGTTGCAGAGCAAGATGCATGGAAGACTGATTTCAAAACAAAGCAGGAATTGTATGAGTGGTTGCTTATGCCTTTTGGCTTAACTAATGGTCTTGCTACTTTCATGAGAATAATGAATGATGTACTCAGGCCTTTTATTGATGATTTTGTCATTGTATATTTGGATGACATTCTTATATTTAGTAAAACATGGGAAGAACATTTAAATAATGTCAAGTAGACTATAGATGTTTTGAAAAAAGAGAACCTTTATGTTAAGCTCTCAAAATGTGAATTTGAAAAAACATCTTTGAATTATTTGGGTCATATTGTAGGGGGTAGTGAATTGAAGATAGATCCCTCTAAAGTTGCAGTCATTGTAAACTGGCCTAAACCCAAATCTGCTACAGAAGTTAGAAGCTTCTTAGGAGCAGCACAACATTGGAGAAAGTTTATTTCTAACTTTTCCCTGATTGCAGCTCCCTTACATGCTTTAACAGGATTGAACAAGGTGTTTCAGTGGGGAGGCAAACAGCAGAAAGCCTTCGACACCTTAAAAGAAAAGATTAGTACAACAATAGTACTAGCACTGCCTGGTCTTCAAAGACCATTTGAGATTGGAACAGATTCCAGTGACTATGCCATGGGAGAAATGTTGATGTAGCATGGTAAACCCATATGTTATCATTCTGAGACATTTAATTCAGCAGTAGTTAATTATCCCACATATGATAAAGAATTGCATGCATTAGTACAGAGTGTGAAAAAATGGAAACATTATTTAATGGGCAAAGAGATAGTTATACACACTGACCATCAACCACTTCAATATTTGCACTCACAAAATAAGCTGCAGCAATCAAGACACTATAGGTGGATGGTTTTCTACAACAGTTTCATCTTATCTTCAGATATAAAAAGGGCATACATAATAAAGTTGCAGATATGTTGTCCAGACTAATCATAAATGCGTCCACTATACTTAAGCATAATTTAGTATTGCATGAAAGCTACATTGAACAATATGCTCAAGATATAGATTTTAAAGATGTATATGCAACTTTAAGTCATGGCAAACAAGTAGAAGAATTGGATTATCATGTTAAGGACCAACTCTTGTATCATTTAGGAAAGTTATGCATTCCTCAGACATAAAGAGTAAGGATAATTCGAGAAGCACACACTTCTCTAATATCAAGTCACTTTGGTGTAAGTAAAACAATTGCACAGCTGCAAAGATTTTGTTATTGGCCAAAAATGAATGAGACAGTTTCTAGATATGTAAGAGGGTGTACATGTGTGCTAAAAGAAAACCCATCAATAGAAAACTAGGCTTGTACACTCCACTACCAGTTCCTTCCCATCCTTGGGAAAGTGTTTCTATGGACTTCATTGGGAGACTACCTAAATCTAGAAAAGGTCATGACTATTTATATGTTGTTGTGGAAGGTTCAACAAAATGTGTATTTTAATACCTTGTAACAAACAAATTACAGCTGAACAAACTGCAAAGTTGTTCTTTCAGCATGTATGGGTTCATTTTGGATTACCCACTTCCATTATATTTGATTGAGATACCTGATTTGTTGGGAAAATTTGGTCAAGTCTATGGGAATTGATGGACATTAGACTAAAGAAGAGCACAAATTTTCATTCGCAAATAGATGGCCAAATAGAAGTGGTCAACAGGACAGTGATCCAGTTGCTCAGAGGCTATTGCAGTAAGCATCCCAAGCTTTGGGATGAACATTTATGTTATGTGCAACATGCTTACAACCAAGCTAAACATTCTTCCACATAGATATCTCCTTTTGAGACCTGTTTTGGTTTCACACCAAGGTCTCCCTTGGATTTTGTCTTTGGTAAAGACATAGCTGTTGATGGACACAATGATGTGGACAAGGCAACCAAGTTCATCGAACAAATC
This sequence comes from Pinus taeda, assembly GCA_000404065.3. Taxonomy (NCBI): domain Eukaryota; kingdom Viridiplantae; phylum Streptophyta; class Pinopsida; order Pinales; family Pinaceae; genus Pinus; species Pinus taeda. Next base: position 155,871 of record APFE030530458.1, read on the forward strand.
CAAGAGATTCACCAGGCAGTAAAGGAATAGTTGGAAAAGAGACAAGCCAAGTACAAGGCAAGGCATGATAAGCATTAGACTGAGCATAGTTTCCAAGTTGGTGATCAAATCGGGTTGTATATCAACAAAGACAGAATGCAAGGTGAAGGTAAGAAGTTGAAGCTAATAAGGTATGGACCTTTCAAGATACTTGAGAAAATTGGTGAGAATGCTTTTCACCTTGATTTACCAACTTACATGCACATCTACTCAGTTGTTAATGTAGACAACTTGAGACTATTTGAACCTTCATTGCTTGAAGATCCCGAAGAGCAGAGTCAGTTGCCTTCTATTGATGATCTGTTACCTGAATATCTCAATGAGTTGCAAGAAGATACAGTTCTAGACAGGAAGGTGAGAACTACATGTAGGGGGAATGTTGAGTACCTTAGGATTGGACTCAAAGGTTCAAAACCAAGCAATGCAAGATGGATAGAGATTGAGTAGGCAAGGAAATTGTATCCTCATTTGGTTGGTGCTTAAAAACCAACTTTTGGTGGTCCAAAAGCTTTTTTAGTGGGAAGGCCGTGATCCGAATTGGATCCTAGAACACTCTCTAAGTTTTCATGAACTCTTTCAATTATGCCAAAAAGATTCAAGTCTTAAAAGGATCGAGCTATCAAAAGGAATCCTCATGATAGTTGCAGATTGTGACCAGCACGGAGCAACAAGGACCCTTGGTCAAGCACACAGATCGAGGGCCCACAGTAATGTGCGCTAGGGGAAAATTGGAAAAACTGGGAGCTGGATCAGAGAACGGGAGCAGATTCTGATACGCGATTAGCGCTAATCGCATATCGCAGGGCGTCCCCCTTAGTGAAGGAAAGCCTCGAAGCGCCTGGACCTGAAAAGGTTATAAAACACAGAAAAGTAATGGTTTCAGTTCTAGCGGGGCAGGATTCCATAAAATCCAGGTAGGATATTGGAAGAGCCTCAAGGCGGTAAGCAGTTTAAACCAAGTCATGGACTATGCCACACAGCGAGTGACACGCGTCCTGCAAAGGAGAGAGGAAACCGTGCATATTAGATGGGTAACCGTCGAGCTAATTATCCGCTTGATATGCACGATGACCATAGGATCTGGGGGGTCCAGATCAACAGCAGAGGCGCATCCCGATGAATGACCAGATTTGACATATGATAAAGCAAGATTATATGGGATTTGGAGTCTGAGATGGATGATTCGTTGGCAGAGATTCGTATATCGTGGGAAATCTTGGAGCAAATGGAAATAATGACCGTTCAAACATTTCCAAGAGAACTGACACTCAGTTCGTTATGAAACAGGTGGCCACCTACCTATGAAGCATTACACAGTGATGATGACATAGAATAGAGGAATTCAAACAGAACAGAGTCAGGAGAACCAGAGCGCTGGGAAGTGGAAACGAACAGTCAGAAAGCAGATTGGCTTTAAAGCCATGAAATGACATAAACAAAGGGGAGGCATTGAGTTAGTTAAGGTGGAAAGCCAAGAGTAGAGAACAAAGGGAAGAAGCCGAGCTGAATTGAAGGTAACATCGAGCCAGACAGAGCCAGAGAGAGTTAGAGAGAGTCTGTGTACTCCAGAGAGGGCTTGAGAGGTTCAAGCAAACTCCTCTGTACTTACTTGTCATGTATGAGTCTCAGATTGGGCTTGTACTAATATGACCAATAGAGGTCAAGTTTCAGTAAGGAGAGTCTGTGTACTCTAGAGACTTGGGGGATCCAAGTTCCCTCCTACTGATTTATATATGTTGAGTGAGACTCAAATTGAGCTCACTATTGTAAAAACTTTTCTTTGAAAACATAATATAGAGGCCACCACTAAAGGCTGGACCAGGAGATGTAGCCCAGGAGCATTGGGTGAACTCCTTATTAAACTTGTTGTGTTTACATGTTTTACTGTTGTGTTTTCTCTAACTACTTCGGTGTTTGTGTATTTCGCAAATTTATCGATCCGTTGCATAAAGTAACATAGGCACATCCATGCACATGAGTCTATAATACCTTTAATTCTTTGTCCTGGATAAATTCCAAATCACTCTGTTAGGAATAACAATGTCCTTAGTTAGGCCAGAGGTGGATGTTTTTGGCTTTTCAAATTGACATTTGAGTGAAAAGCGGAGTGTCAGTTAGTAAACTCATGCTTTGACCTATAGAATCTCACAAATATCTAGTAACACTTCCCTTTAGGAAAAACAAAGCGTTAACCTAGGGACTAACACCTTTGGTTAAGAGATGGAAAGTGTTATAACTCTCCGTGTTTGTTTCTGAGGTGCATTACCCTGGAAAATAGGCCTGTGATTTAGGTCTTGTCTTCAACTAATGTGTCTTTCTCCTCTGAGGTGACGAGGAGGTCATTTTCCTCTATAACAGTGGTGTTTGAACCTTATGATGATTTATGCGTGTATTCAACTTATCAATATCACCGTGCATTTTTGATATTTTCTCTTTTTGTTCCTTAAATTTCTCTCCTCTTGCATACTATATTTTATTTTGAAGTTCACTGGACTTCTCTTTGGGATTTTAGAACCCCTTTACAAAATATGCAAGCTCCTTTCTGATCTGATAATCACCCTATGAGTGACCTTAGTTAAAGATTTATTAAATGAAGGTATTACAAACTCATGTGTTGGTGTGTGTGTCCATGTTATTTAAACAACATATCGTTCATATTGCAAATACACAGACACTTGAAATGGAAAACAACAAAGAAACACAGTAAGAAAATATAAGAACAAAGGAATTTAATAAGGAGTTCACCCTATCCTCCAGGGCTACATCTCTAGTCCAGCTCTCAATGGTGGCCTTCTTTTATTGTGTCTTGAAGCAGAGAATTATAATGAAGGAGCTCAACATGAGTCTCCTGAAATAGATTGGCTTGGCAGGGTGGTTCTTGGATTCCCCAAGCCACTAGAGTGCACAAACTCTTTTCCTTGCTAGCTCTTTGACCTCTCGGGTCTGACAGATCTTCTCAGGGATGGATTGAATCTCTCAAGCTCTAGGGTGCTTGACATTTCCCTTGGTCAGCTCAACCCTCTGCCTTCTTTCCTATTTTTGCTTCACTGGTTCTTTTTTCTAGTTTCTGTCTTCCTCTCTGGGTTCTGGTGTGCTTTCTGCTTTTTTCCTGTGCATGGCTTTAAGGCCATTCATACCCATGGCTGTTCGATTCCTCTTCCACTTCCTATCAGATTGCCTGCTACACCTTTGCTTTGAGTTCCCTGTTCGGCGTCATCATCAGGCTCACAGGGAGTGGCCACATGTCCTCCTGTAGCTGCGTCAATTTGCTTCATTGGTTCTGTTTTTCCGTTACGTTGTGGAATGAGTCTTCTGCCACCTTGGAAGTCAAATTGGATGTCAAATCTTTACAAACTACGGCTTAATTCCCCGTCAATTCTTCTTTCCCATCGGGCGCGATCTCAGCCGTTAGATTTGGGGCCTCCAGATCTGATGCCATACGCACATTTCATGCGGTTGACTTGCTCGACTGTTAGCACGCGATCAACGACGATTTTCTCTCTCCTCCGCTTGCCATGCATCGATTGCTAAGTGGAATCACTCCTTTTCCATCGAAACTTCTTACCACCCATGGACGCCCCCAATTAATACCGCCGGTTTTGGAGCGGGCCTTGCCGTTAGCTCTTATTTTTTTATCCCACGGTTTTCTCGATTCTTATGCGACCGAGCACTTGAGGCTTCTCCAATTTGAGATTTTTCGCCCAGCGATGCGCAATTAGTGCTAATCGTGCATCAAAAATTGCCTCTGTTTCTTGATTTGGGCCTCCCAGGGGCTAACTTTGCCTCCTGTGCAGTCTCCATGGGCCTCGGTCAGCGCGCTTTGACCGAGGTCCTTGTTGTTCCATGCTAGTTTCCATTTCCACTAGTTTAGAGGTGTTTTTGACCGCTGTTTTAAATTCTTTGAAGTCTGTCCTGACCTGGTACAACCATGGCTCTATTTAATCATTCCTTATGGATCCAATTCGGATCACAACCTTCCCATTGAAAAGCTTTTTGACCACCAAAAGTTGGTTTTCTTTCAAGCATCGACTAAGTGAGGGTATTGCTGTCTCACTTGCCCAATCTCAATCCACTTTGCACTGCTCAGCTTCGAACCTTTGAGTCCAATTCTGAGGTACTCAACATATCCTTTGCGCGTTGTCCTCACCTTCCTGTCCAAGACTATGTCTTCCTGCAATTCATTCAGATATTCAGGTAGCAGGTCATCAATAGAAGGCATTTGACTTTTCTCTTTAGGATCCTCAATCATTGAAGCTTCAAATAATCTCAAGAAATCTGCATTTACGACTGAGTAGATGTGCATGTAAGCTAGTAGATCAAGGTGAAAAGCATTTTCACCAATCTTCTCAAGTATCCTAAAAGGTCCATACCTGATAGGCTTTAGCTTTTTACCTTCACCTTGCATCTTGTCCTTGCTGATATACAGCCAAACCTGGTCTCCAATTTGAAAACTATGCTCCATCCGATGCTTGTCATGCCTTGCCTT
>APFE030530458.1:162156-220070 GCA_000404065.3 Pinus taeda
AGTCTGACCCCAAATCTTTCTGAATAGCTGCAGCAGTCTTCTTCTTCTTGCCCTCAGACTTCTTAGGTCTCAGCTCTGGATGCAGAATCCAACAATGCTCATCATCATGCCCATCCTTTTTACAATGAGTGCATGAAGATTTGCTTTTCTGTGCAGTGTTAGTCTTCCTTGCTTTCCACTTCTGCTTTCTTTTCTCCTTGCTCTTACTTGCAGTGGGTTGGGATGGTCCCCCAACTTCTGGATTTCCATTCTTTCCTCTAGCCTCTAGATGAGTAGTTTGTACAAATACCTCATCTATACTAGTGGGATTAAACATGAGGATGGTGTGCCTCATGTAGCTGCGTAGACCACCAATGTACTTCAAAAGAGTCTCTGGTGAGTCTAATGAGATCCCTAGAATCAATGCTCTCTTTCTAAATTCTTGAGTGTACCCTTGCATACTTTGCCCTTTTAATTGCCGAAGAGTTTGCCAACTCATCATGGCTTGTTGCATGTAGGCCAATGGATAGAATTGCTTCTTGATTGCAGAAACAAAATCACTCCAAACAGAGATAGTCTTCCCATGTCTTTTCATGTCAGCTTGGGTCCCGCCTTCCCACCAAACCAAGGCAGTGCCTCCTAGGCGTAGGCTTGCCAGCTAAATTTTTCTCTTGTCTGAGTCGATGTTTTGCATTCTGCAATACACATCAATTTGTCTAATCCAATTGTCCAACTTTTTAGCATTTAACTATCCATCATATATAGGAAAGTCAAATTTAACATCTAGCTTGATCAAAGATGATTTCTTCTTATGCGCAGGGCTATTAGGAGGGGTGAGAAAGCTTTCCTCTTTCCCTTTTCCTTTTGAGTGGTCATGGGAATGAGACTCGTCTTCTTCTTTATCTTGTTTAGAACTTGATGAATCTTCATCCTTATTCTTTCTAAAGTCCCTATACATTTCTTCTACCATAGACTTTATAGCTAGGAAAATCTCTATGAATTAAGGGTTTGGCCCCATAGAACCTTCCTCCGACATTGTCTTCCGAGGATAGACTCTCCCAATTTTAGGATTAGTTTCGACCAAATCTCCTTCTCCTAATTTGAGCTTTGATCTAGTGAGCATTCAATAGCTAAACCAACACAAGCTTGTCTAAACTTACAACCTAAAGCTCTGATACCACTTGATCTGATAATCACCCTATGAGTGACCTCAGTTAAAGATTTATTAAATGAAGGTATTATAGACTCATGTGTTGGTGTGTGTGTCCATGTTATTTAAGCTACGGATCGATCAGATTGCAAATACACAGACACTTGAAATGGAAAACAATAGAGAAACACAGTAAGCAAATACAAGAACACAAGAATTTAATAAGGAGTTCACCCTATCCTCCAGGGCTACATCTCCGTTCCAACTCTCAGTGGTGGCCTTCTTTTATTGTGTCTTGAAGCAGAGAATTACAATGAAGGAGCTCAACATGAGTCTCCTGAAACAGATTGGCTTGGCAGGGTGGTTCTTGGATTCCCCAAGCCACTGGAGTACACAGACTCTTTTCCTTGCCAGCTCTTTGACCTCTTGGGTCTGACAAATCCTCTCAAGGATGGCTTGAATTTATCAAGCTCTCAGGTGCTCGACGCTGCCCTTGGTTAGCTCGGCCCTCTGCCTTCTTTTTTGCTTCACTAGTTCTCTTTTCTGGTTTCTGTCTTCCTCTCTGGGTTCTGGTGTGTTTTCTGCTTTTTTCCTATGCATGGCTTTAGGGCCATTCGTACCCATGGCTGTTTGATTCCTCTTCCACTTCCCGTCGGATCACCTGCTACAACTTCACTTGGAGTTCCCTGTTCGGCGTCATCATCAGGCTCACAGGGAGTGGCCACATGTCCTCCTATAGCTGCGCCAATTCGCTTCATTAGTTCGGTTTTTCCGTTACGTCGTGGAATGAGTCTTCTGCCACCTTGGCAGTCAAATTGGATGTCAAATCTTTACAAATTGCGGCTTAATCTCCTATCGATTCTTCTTTCCCATCGAGCGCGATCTCAACCGTTAGATCTGGGGCCTCCAGATTCGATGCCATACGCACGTTTCACGTAGTTGACTTGCTCAACCGTTAGCGCGTGATCAACAGTGGTTTTCTCTCTCCTCCGCTTGCGACACGTTGATCGTTGAGTGGAATCGCTCCTTTTCCATCGAAACTGCTTACCGCCCATGGACGCCCCCGATCAATATCGCCAATTTTGGAGCAGGTTCCACCATTAGCTCTTAGCTTTTTATCCCATGGTTTTCCTGGCTCTCATGTGACTGAGTGCTCGGGGCTTCTCCAATTTGAGGTTTTTTACCCAGCGAGTGCTAATCGCGCATCAAAAACTGCCTCTGTTTCCCGATCCGGGCCTCCCAGGGGCTAACTTTGCCTCCCGCGCAGTCTCCATGGGCCTCGGTCAGTGCGCTTTGATTGAGGTCCTTGTCGTTCCACGCTGGTTGCCATTGCCACTAGTTTAGAGGTGTTTTTGATTGTTTTTCTAAGTTCTTTGAAGTTTGTCCCGATCTGGTACAACCATGGCTCTGTTTAATCATTCTTTATGGATCCAATTCAGATCACTTTCCTTCATTAACAATAATTCAATTTCTTTCAACCTTTCTAACTCAATATTTGATGATTGTACCACAAACTTAAGGGGTTGAGTTGCTTCTTAATGTCAACATATTTTATGCTCAGGTGAAATTTTGAAAATTTCCCCACCCCGTGAAGCACAATGCATGTTCAATTCAAGCTGATTGTGATTATTCATCATCTTAATGTTCATAAGTGTAGATTTTTTATTTTGATGCAACCCACTATATAAGGCAAGTCATTCATTCATATGCTGTTGATTACCAGTTGAAATTGTTGAACTTGTAGTGCCAAGAGGATTAAGATTCACATTATCAATGGATGTCATATGTCCTTCCTTCTCAAATGGAAAAATACTCATCATTCCTTAAACTTCTAGCTAGTTATATTGCCCCATAGATATATAAATAATGAATTAACTCTCTTGAGGTTCTGGTCTTTAAAATATTGTACCTTGAAAATATTTTTTATATGCACAAGTAAATTGATGGGAATTCCTTAAAATCTAATATTAAAATACAAGTTGGCACTAATGATATTGGAACTACTCATGTGGACATATATACACCTTTTGAGAGGCGGAAGAGGGATCCCGAAGTATTGAGAGCAGAAGAGGTTGTTCCTTTAGAGAAGTATGTTATATATACCTCTGACATACTTGTTAAGGTTTTCCCCCTCACCTTACTCTACTTGATTGAGCTGACAAGGATTAACCCAAAAAAAAATTGACTAGAGTAGGTGGTACTAGTTAGAGCGCAAGTGTTGTGTTTTCACCAAGATTCACTCCGAACATAACATATTTTCCATTGGTGTATCACTGGCTGAAGACAACAAGTTTTGCATAAAGAGAGAGATCAACATATATCCAAGTGTTGATAGCAGTACAAGTCCTCTTGTACTTTACCCTGCTTGTCTTAAGAGTCGCACATAGTTTCATGTGAACTAACCTACGGACGTAAACAAGCAAACAAAACAATAAAGAAAAAAGCATAAGAAAATTTGAAAGAAAAGAAAGTAAGAAAATAAAGCAAGCAAACAAACAAACAAAGTGAAAAGGAAAACATTAATGCAAGAAAACAAGACACAAAAAAAATACTACTCCTACTCCTAAGCTAACGGTGCATGGGCTTGATCACATCAAGTGATATTTCCAATGCAGCCACTGACACATTGGTTGTACCATGTTGGTGAAGGCATGGTTAGTGGAAAGGATGGTTATGCGAACCAAAAAACATGAAAGATATAACAATGAAGACCAACACACTCCGAGTTTGAACGCGTCCACAAAAAAGAAAAGAGTGAAAGCACAAGACAAGCATTTTGCGGACTTAACATGGTGTTGTGACACACTGTGTGCATATGATAAGCATGCACACTCTTTTGAATATGATATACAAGAAAACATGAGAAAGAGAGACAACTTACACTTTGCAAGTGTTCTCACTGCGTATGATTCCTCCAATGCATGAGCGATGGGATCATGTGATTCAGGTGGAGGAAGCGAAATCTATGTATGAGATTGATCTTCAATGCATACAAATGAGTGACGCGGAGCCTTGGGTGATTCAATAATTTCCTGATCAGAAGTGAAACTAACCTCACGACAACGATGGCCTAACATAAGCATTAGCTCGAACTGAAGTGCCTCGACAACTTGCAGGATTGAATCAACATCGTGATCGAATATAAGAGTAAAGAGATCACAACAATTATGATTAGAAAAATCAATGGGTTCATCGACATCCTCATGGTCTGATGAATCATACAGAGGCGTATATGAGAAGCAAGAATGTTCATCCTCTGCATTTTCAAAAATAGTAGATGAAAAATTGAGTGGATTCTCAATGAAAGAGTTGTCCTCTCCGCTATCACATGTTGGGTTGACATCAAGTATGTTTTGTGAATGATCAAAATTCGATGCATTCGAGAATGAATTTTCACAAATAAAATTAGAGATAGTAGCATCACCAAAGATGTTAGGAAAAAGCGAAGGAGGGGCAGACAAAAAGAGGTCATCCTTCACCACGGGTTCATGTTCAGATTCCTAGTGATACTCATCATAATTGATAGCATAGGTTGGTTGTGCAACATCAACTCCATCGATATCTTGATCCTCGTTCACAACAAGTGTGGAGTTCAAAATGGAAGAACACAAGACAATGCAATCTGGAGGATCAGCAGAATGCAAGGACGAAGGTTGAGGTAACAAGTGCATATGACAACCCATGGGCTTCCCAACCAAATCTATGTAGATATCAAGAGCAGGTGGGGTAGGAGGATGTGATAGTTCAACAGATGTGCGTTCACCTTTTCCCACCTCGTACTGTGGAGCTAGAACTGTTTGATGAGAAGAGGACAAATAATCATTTGTGACAACAACCTTGTCTATCTTAGATTTGGTAGCTCTAACACTGAGATATGCTAGGAGGGGTTCGAATGATTCTAAGAATTACGGATTTTCGGATATGTAAAGAAGATACTTAAATCTTCTATCGTGAAATTCCCAATCAATTTCATCTTTAGGAAATCGAAATGCAAGATTACAGAAGTGTGTGTGAAATTTCTTAATGAATTCATCAGGTTCTTTCCATAATTTTAAAATTTCTTTATTAAGTGCTTTATGGTCAAAATGTTTGAAAGCATAGGCTATCTCTGTGAACAACTAATGGAAAGAGTGAATAGATTTCTTGGGCAGTGTGACACACCATAATAGTGGATGCCCTTGAAGCGTGAATGTGAACAATGCACAGGTCATGTAATATTCATGGATTTCATGCCCTTCACAAGAGTCTACAACACCAACTACGTGTCTAAGCAAGTATGCTCCACCTTCACCATCATATGTTTCACATGACAAGCCATTCCAGAGCTCTTTCGAGATTTCAAAGTCATTTCCATAAGACATACACTTCAGAAGAGAAATGATGCGGTTAATCATGGTAAATATGCAAAGATTCAAAATAGATTGTGAGGAATCAACTTATTATCTAGCCCTCCTAGCACCAGAAATGTTGATGGTGCTAGACCCGGCAACATGTTAGGGGATCTCCCCAGTAAGAAGTCCCAACTAGACCTTAGACAGCTTGGAGTAGGAGTCCCAGCAGTGGGTAGTACAGTATCACCTTGATTGCAGTTGCGCACATAGGTAAGTAAGATGTCCTCATTGGAAGCAAGGGTGTGACCTTGCAACAAGTTAGGGAAGATGCATGGAAAGGCTTTAACACATGGAAGGGAAGAGGAGTGTGCTCCTTAGAAGCCTGTAATAGTACGCAACTTGGAAGGGAACACATAAGCTGAAAGACATCACAAGATGGAAAGTAGAATAGTCGACAATCCAAAGTGATGAGTTAAACCAGCAACATGCTTTGATAAGATTCATACAAACATATACAAAATAGTCCATACATACAAGCATAAGTTAAAACTACATACATTGTTAGAGTAACCATAATAGTTGAACTACAATAAAAATATATGCATGAAATGTGTTGGCTCTATTATATTAAAAGAGTGAAAGATCCAATCATACATACAACCATGACAGCCACTAGCCCCAATAGTGGAACGTTATAGTCACTGTTGCCTACTCCTCCAAAGAGATGTGCTCGCTCTGCATTGTGGAGAAGCCAAGGCTCGTTACAGTACACTCTAATATTTCTTTAAGTTATACCTATCAGAATCTTGGCTCCCAAAAACCTGTACAATGAGTTATGAGGTTCTATATATAACAAAGGGTGGGGTGACCCTTGAAATTCCTCTTTGTGACTCTTGAGCTACCCTCATGACTATTCAAATTACACATGACTGTTTACATTCTACTATTGAAATTTGGTCTTTCACTTTACAACATGTTTACAATAAAATCTGCACATGTACCCATGTGAGACAAAAATGGGCTTGAGTAAGCCATACAAGACATCACTAAGACTTAGACAATTGTGGGAAGACAAACTCATCGACATCCTCTTGGTATTCATTGGTGGCGAATTGATGCCAAACTTGGTAGTCTGCTATGGTGTCCATGTACTCCGTGGTGACATCCTTCTGAAAGTGAACTCTTGCCTTCGTAGCATATGGGTACACTGATTTGGCACCTCTATCCAACTTGTTATGTAGCATGCACATAATGGTCTTGACTGCAGTTGGAAAAACGACATACTTTTGCATAGTGTCTGAGCTCATCTGCAAATCTGTGTTGGTGGCTGTGCACATCAACTTCTCAAAGTATATGTCTAGCTCCAGTCAGACTTGGTTCTTTTCTTTTACCTTGGTGAGTGTGCCAATGGATGGGATTGCATGCGTGTGCACATTGACATCCTTGGTCCTGAACACTCGTGCATGTGAAGCGTGTAAGCTGGTGATGAGGTGTGGGAGTTCCTCATAGTTCTAGATCTGACTCTAGATGCGTGACTTCAACTCCACTACCTTTTGCTTCATCATCTTTGGCAAGTACAATGAGGCTCCCTTGTACCTCATTGTCTATATCTACATGTGATCAACAACAATGTGTATGTCTGTCAAGATGCGTGCTCTCCTAGAATAGTGTTGCTGTCAACCATTAAGATGGACCACTGACTTCTGCATAGTGATGAACCTGAAGTACAACTTCCGCACGACTATCTCGAGAAACGATACTTCATCAAGTATCACTTTCTTCCACTCTGGTCTAGCGAATCTTGTAGCTTGCTCCTCTTTCTTCTTAGCCGCTTGCAATTCCTTAGCTGTGCGCTCGTTCTCAACTATCAAGAATCTCACACTTGAGCTGGTGGATTTGACATATGCCTTTGTAGCATTGGCCAATATAGCTGGATGTCTGCGCACATCAGACACGATCACTCCTTGTTGAAAATGCGCAGGAGATGCATGGACATCTGGAGTGGGCACTCTTCATGATTGCACAACTATGTGTTGTGATTCATCAAAGGATATGTTGTGCACATCTACTTTCGGATTGTCCTCAAGGATTTTAGTGTCTCATTGATCACTTAGGACTTGCTCTACTCCCAGATCTGGTGAAGTTTGTGGAGTGACCTTTGGGTCCTTGGGCATGAGGTCTTTATCCTGATCCTGCTATAGCTGAACCAAATATGTGTCCATCTGATCCAACATTTGTTCAAACTCCTAAGCAAATTCTTGCTCCTGCGATAGCTCACCCTTTTTTCTATCTACCAATTGTTATGATTCATTAACCTTTATCTACGTAATGTCCTCAATATGTGCACATTGCGCTTCCTGTTGTTCCTGTTCATGCTGCACTTCCTTCTCCTTTCTGTGCATCTTTTGTTCTTCCCTTAGTTGTTGCTTCACCTCATGCAAATTCTTCTTTAACTCCACCAATCTCTGCTTTTCCCTCTGCCTTTGCGCAATCCTTCTGTTGCGCTGTCACTTCTTTGCTTCAATCTCCAAAGCTGCTCTTTCTACAAGTGGATCTTCCTTGAACTTGTAGCTTTGCTCCGCCTTTGTGTTGTCGACAATATTCATTTTTCCTTTTTCTAGCTCAAGTCTGCTGCTGTAGTTTCTGCCTTGTCAAGTGCTGCTACCTTGTGTGTTGCTAACCATTCTACAACCACTTTGACTAGTTCATTGAGACTTGAGGATTTAGAGTAGTATCTACATGGGTCTTCCTCAGGCCAATGGCATGCCAGGTGGATCTAAGGATGATACACTCTTGCACAATGGTCCTTCACTAACCAATGCAAATCATATGGATTGAAACTTCTGGTGCCAAAGGTGAACCTCTTGAATTCCTTTGTCTTGGCCTCAACATGCTTGAGACTTTGGATCTCATACAACTTGATCCACAAAGGAAAAGCGGGCCAAGCTGTCTTCTTCTTCTTGTGTAGTCTCGCTGACAACCCTATCGAGATGTGGTATGTAACCTCTTGCATGACTAGTTTGTCCATGGAAAACTTCAGTAACACATGTAGAGCCTTCTCCATGTTGTGCATCCAAATGAAGATGCCAAGGGGTGAGGTGTAGCAATCTGCTATGTTAACTAATGCCTCCATCGTTGCATGTGACATGCAAGGTGGGTCCTGGTCAAAGATCATCTTGTACACTGAGGTGACGAAGTGGTATGATAACTGTAGTATAACTCCAAGGAAGATGCACTCGAAGAACAACCTACAATAGATGTGCGTAGAGGTTTCTGAAGGTGTCCATGCCCAACCAAATCCAGGGAACTATTGATGGGCACAGGCTACGTCAAGAATGTATTCAGACATGAAGAGCTTTGCTTGCTAACCCTTGGGAAGATGCAGAGAATTTGTTACATTCCCCTTCAGCTGGAGAGGCAACATGTCAGAACGATTGAAAGGCCTTCCTTCGTTCGCTAGCTGATCCAACACAATCACCCAACTCTGCAGGAAGGTTTCTATACTCTCCTAGCCATACAAGCGACATGCAAAGATGACCAAGAATTGATAAGCCTTTCACAGTGTCTTTGTCTTGTATACCTGGTTGGGTGTCGTCCTAAAATTAGACGACTCTCTCACCCAACTCTTCAATATGTCTCTTGATTTTGTGCTGCTATTGGGATTGGTGAAGAGTGCATCCATTTTGTTCGCCGACTGCGAAAAGTGATACATCTCCTGAAAGTTATCTACCCTGAAGGTAGCAAATTTTGTTCCACTGACACTTCTTAGTACCATTGTCTCTAGATCAATATGCAAGACAATCCAATGGATCATGTCCACACATGGAAATGCGGGATACCTGCATGTAACCTGGTACAACCCAAACTTATGTATGTTGACATAGACTCTGCGGTCCTCAAGATTCTACTAAAAGGTTCCTGAAAGGATGTCATTAATGTCTTGCCATGTGATCTTTATCTCCTTGTCTATGAACAACTTAGTATCTTTATAGATGGGAAATCTCATACACACTTGCTCAACCACATCCCCAGTTGTGCTCTCAATGGTCTCCTTTGACCCTACTCTCTTGGAAGCCATTGTACCTGTAATGTTGAGTGAACGATGAACACCTGTGATACCTAGAGACAGAGAAAAACTCATGGGAAGAAAAATTTTAGTTGAAAACAAAAAGAAACTCGAGGACTCACATGCAACACACCTAGGCGACTGCTTGGGAAAATTGCGCAGTTTTCTCTAGGAGAGGCTGGGAGACTGACTGCTGGAACTATGTAGAGCACATTCTAGGTTGCCAATGAGATGACTGACTGCTAAAACTGCACAGAGCACAGTCCATCTTGGTCTGCTGAGGACTAGAACTGCGCAATGCACAGTTTCACTCAGCATGAATGCTACCCAAGAAATTGCACTGCACAATCCCGCATGCCAACTGAGGCATTGTCTCTCAAAACTATGTAGAGCACAACCTAGGAGGCCAGTGTGAGGCAAAATCTATGGAATTATTGGAGCAAGGCAAGGTCTTCCATCCCAAAAATGTGTAGTGCAAGCCAGGCAAGGAAAGGTTCGGGCCAAGGCAACTCAGACCTGCCGATGGGCGACTGAAAATCAGTAAGGACTGAATGCATGTGAAAAGATGGGTGCAGACATGAGTGAATAAACATGCATGCAATCAGTAAGTGTAGGATTTAGTAAGATGGGAAAACAATGAAGTGCGTGAAGCGAGTCGCCACAACGACAACCGTTAGTGCAGAAACAATGTCATGCATGAGATGACAAGGAAATGCAATGCAAAACTCGAAACAACACTTATACAAGCTAACATGCATTGAAACAACAATGAGCATTCAATAAAACCAAGAAAACAACATTCACACAAACCGAAATGTAAAAAGAGACCGAAAAGTAGCAAAAGACATGAAAAGCAGAATTACCTAGAAAAGGCTGCAATGAGTGTGTCGAAGGTTCCTAGATGCATTGGGAATGTCGGAGCTTCAAGATCAAAAGTGAAGAATGAGCTCTGAGGTGTAGAATATATTTTTTGGCAAGATTTAGGCTTATGACGCACATGCCACAAATATAGGAAAAAGCAACACTTGGTGAGAGTTTTCTAAAACAACTTTTGCATGTAACCCTCAGCTACTAAAAATAGATCCCTAAAATATAAGGATGATTTTTTATTTTTTTGGGAAAAGTTTCCCATGCATGCAAGGCAAGATTGCATAATCTTGGAGGGAATCAGTCAACCTATGAGCACATGCAACGATTAGCAAGCCATGGGATGATTTCTGCGTAGTTTCTGGGTTGAGTGGCTCTGGCTGCCCCTCAAGCTTTGCACAATTTCTGAACTAAATCCAGGGCTACTAGCTATAACTGCGCAAATTATGAGAGCAAGCCTAGTGATGGGATGCTCCGTGCAATTTTCTTAGGGAAGGTAGCCTGTACGCTCTGTGCAATTATGGAGAGCAGTGCTGACTACTAGGATGCACTGTGCAATCCTGGAGAGCAAGGCTGGTTACTCTCGAGTGCTGTGAAGTCTTCCAAGTCAACACAAGAACCGGTTTGAGACCAAGTCACGGGAGGTCAGCTTGCGGGCTAAAGACAAACAAGTTAGAAAACATAAGCTGTTACACCAAACAAGCTCAATTGAAAGCATAAGTACCTGGGTAGTGCAAGACATGCTGCTAAGGATGGTTGGTATGGAGGCTCCAAAACGAAGCGAAGGCAAAATTTTGGAGGACGGTTGTAGCCACTACAACAAAACCTTTGGAGTTTTTTTTTCACCTCTTTTTCAAACTCTTTAAACATGAAAAAGGAGTCGAGTTACACCTTTGTTGAACTTGTAAAAGCATAAAACAATGATGGATTTTTCAAACATGACAGGATTCAGCCACTCCTTCTCAGGGTTCGTTAAAAATACTCAGAAGGATTCCTCCGAACGATGAACTTATAGATCAAGCATATTTTATCCTTCTCAAGTTTTTCAAAAATAAAGAGGTACTGACCAGAAATGGTTTGGGAAATTGGGAAAACATGGTACTTCACCTATTAATGGAACTGAGTCGTTCTTGAACATGACACTCTTTCACCTCATCTCCGTGAATTTTGGGTTGGGAAATCCGCTTACCTCTTTGGTTCATCGTACCATATTAAAAGCCTCCACATTCAATTTTGGGTCAATGATGCCAATTCCATTAAGTGTCACTGATATGTTCAAGGGAATTCCTTTAGTTCCTATCTGCTACAATACACCTAAGCCTTCATTCATATTGATCGTTTCTAAATCAGTTCCACATCAACATATTTCCATCTCCAATATTGATCCCTGTTTCATGTTGTTGACGAGGGATATATCAAGGCCCTCCTGTGACAGGTCGCTTCCTATTAACATCAACTCATTAAACATGAAGTTGACTTAGAAACTCCTTTTGGTACCTTGGAGCTTGCATACAACAATAGAAAGTTTCCTTTCTTTTGGCGACAAGACTTCATCATTGGCCTTTGACCAAAAGATTCTGTTTGGTGTTCGACTTTAACTCATCTATTCACACCACATAGATTGTACTATAGTACCTTGAGAACCATTAACATCACTAGTGGTTTCTCTCTCATTTGTTATAGACTTACATCATTGCCAGGTAATCAGATGGTGTCTACCATGTTTGACTCCATCTCATTTATTCACATGGTTAGACTCATACATCAAGTGATCAAGTGAACAAGATACAAGACCCCAGATCTAGTTTCATCCATCCACGTTGCGTTTTAGGATTCATACAAGATCACAAAATATGATGGATATGATCATACAAAAGATCATCCAAACATGAGTCCACACTTTGTCATTGTTGGCTTAGGGGGTCCTGACCTAGGTTCAAAGTTATTTGCGCCAAACAAATCCCTACACTACTTTCCCTTTCGACATCAATCCATGGTGCACGGACTAAAGTCTCACCCAAAGCAGTATGGGGGGATGCTGGAACCAAGTTTCCGCACCTAGAGATCAATGTGATGTCCCTTTTCTGTCCTAGATCTTCCTTCGTGCAGATCTTTAAGCCCTTATGGCTTATCGCTGTAACTTCCCTTAATCGGCCTCTAGACATCCGTGAAGGACTATGACTGGCTTTTTTGGACCTTGAACAGGGAAATTATCTACTTATGCACATCATAGATTCTCCTTAGATCAATATTTACTCAGATCTACCTAAGTGTTCAATAACTTTAACAGAAAGTGTTATGATCTTCGTGTAATCACTTAACATTAATTGTGTTCCGATAATAAGATGGATCAAGTAAATTCGCATCAATACATCATTATTTCATAAATAAATTAGTCATCACAACATATATCACATTCATACATGATAGAAGTAAAGAGATAAAACACAATAATTTCTGCAACAGTCTTCTTTATTGATCTTCAGTAAAGGCTTACAGACTCAAAAGTTCCCTCAGTTACAGGGGTCCACGCACTCAGCTACTGACACAACTCTAGGCCTATGCACACTCAGCTATAGAGTCTTTTCCTCCTCTGAGACTCCTATCTCAATCTTCCTTCTATCGACCCATCATTCATCATTATAGACTATGCCTTAGACTTTCTAAGGCACTCCTATTTATACAATCCCATGGTCCGCAGACCATGGGTAGATCTAAAAAATCGACTCTTCTTTACATGAACAAGGGTAAAAACCCTTTTTGACTCCTAACTAACTCTGTGCTCCGCGTCCACAATTTGCAGAGACTTTACATGCTTTTACATCAAAATTCGAGCTTTTTCCCCAAAATTAACCCAGGGGACCCCATCCCAACAGGCCCCCAACACAAAGGTTGTGTCTCGCCCTTGAGTCACTCAACTGGTGTGGTGATCTTGCTGTGAAGATCCCCCAGATCTATCTATACAATCGCTACTTCAGCTACGCTTTGTGCGGCTGCCTGCTTTACTTGCTCCACCAGCTTCTCTGTGGTTGGTCCTTCACCGACTCGCTTGATTTTCCGTGTAAGCTGCAATTTCAACAACTTTTCTTGTATGTTATCGAAGACTAGGTAGGCTTCGTCCAACCAAGGACCCAACCTGGCCTTAAGGACTACTTTATTTTTCTACACTGCTTCCACTTGTGCAAGGAGATGCTTTGCCTCCTGCAACTTGGCGAGGCGTTGTGCTGTAGCAATGGTGTGCACCGTCGCCCTTACTTCGTCGTACTACTGCTAGAGCTTGCGGATATTGGTATTTAATATCTACAAGATGGGATTTTTCTATAGGGCTGTCACCACTTCCATGGCTTGTTTGAATAAAGCCATCCAATTAATGACTGCATCATCCACAGTAGCTATCCCTTCCTTGACAGTAGCTTCGCGCTGTTCCCTGAATTCAGGCAGAGTTGAAGGCTGTGACTTGAGTTCCAGCTTCGTGATTTTCATGTTGAGTTCAAACTAAATTTTGGCCACCTCTGCCTTAGCATCGCGGACGCCCACAACGAGTTTCCAGATCTTGGCCTCTAGTTGCACTTCCTCAGGGATGTGCAACTCTGACATTGTTTGAGATGCCTTTGCAACTGTTGCCGCCAACTAGGTGTTCTACTCCTTGATTGTATCTCTTTCTTTCAGAGCCTCCACCTTCTCGGTGAACATTTGTTCATTGTTCACCCTGTACTCGCTGATTAAATTGAGAGTGCACTGCTCCCACACTTTCAATTCCATTGTCACACCTGCCTACAGCACGTGAAGATATTCGTTAGGGAGCACTACAATGTTGAGGCTGATGTTCTTTAGAGTGCTCATGACGACCTTGTATTAGCCAATTCCGTGCTTAGGGATCCTTCTAGCAGCACGAATGTCCTGAGATCCACTATCTTGACCAGCTCGCCAACGTTTGACTTCTTTCGGGGCCCCTCCTTCTACTATTCTCTATACCTCTTTACCCGGAATGGAGTGCTCTACCCTTCATCATCGCCACCACTCTGCGCTAACTGTTCTTCCTCCTCAGTTTGGGGCAAAGGGGATCTACCACTTCGCTCGGAGTCGTGCTGCTCTTGTTCAGCCTGCTACTTTGCAGTGGGTTCCTTTTCTAGTCGGGCCTTCTCCTCAGCCTCCTTCCTTTGCTGCACAACAAACTTCTGTACCGCCTGTTTTGCTGCATCCTTCCTCTTTTTCTCTGCCGAACTCCCAGCGTCTTTGCTGGTACCCACGACTAGGTCAGATGGAGAGTGCCAATTTGCTGGCCAACGATTGATGACTTCTTGAATCACATCATCCATGGCAAGATATGGTAGATCGAACCACTTCTGTTGCGGATCCTTCAACGCTCTGATATAAACGTGGTGGAAGTCTACCTTGAAATCGACGTACTATGATAACTTTTCATACACCGTTTAGGACAACCATGGCCTCTCGTTGATGGCCATGCGAATGCTCGCCTCCATCAAAACCAATTTTTTGTTTTGTTTCTGTGACTCGCGTGGGGTCCTTCGTGGCCCAAAGGGAGGCAAACTGTGCAGATTTTGGAAAACCTGCCTCCAGTGAGGGGAACTGACTATCCTCCAGTAGCTCCCAAGCAACCAACCAACTGACTGTCCTCCGGTTGCTCCAAAGCAAGCAACCAACTGACTATCCTCTGGCAACTCCCAAGCAACTGGCAACGAAACCATTTGTTGGCTTAGGGGGTCCTGACCCAGGTTTAGAGTTAGTTGTGCCAAACAAATCCTTACACTACTGGCCCTTTTGGCATCAATCCGTGGTGCGCAGACTGAAGTCTCACCCAAAGCAGTATGGGGGGATTTTGGAACCAAGTTTCTGCACCCAGAGATCAGTGCGATGTCCCTTTTCTATCTTATATCTTCCATCGCACAAATCTCTAAGCCCTTATGGCTTATCACTGTAACTTCCCTTAATCAGCCTCTAGACCTCCACGAAGGTCTATGACTGGCTTTTGCAGACCCTAAACAGGGAAATTATCTACTTACAGGCATCATAGATTCTCCTTAGATCAATATTTACTCAGATCTACCTAAGTGTTCAATAACTTTAACAGAAAGTGTTATGGTCTTCACGTAATTACTTAACATTAATTGCATTCAGATAGTAATATGGATCAAGTAAATTCGCATCAATACATCATTATTTCATAAAGACATTATTTATCACAACATATATCACATTCATACATGACAAAGGTAAAGAGATAAAACACAGTAATTTCTGCAAAGATCTTCTTTATTGATATTCAATAAAGGCTTACAGACTCAAAACTTCCCTGCACACTTATCTGCAGGGTTTCACACAATCGACTGCGGACACAACTCTAGGCCTCTGCGCAGTCAACTGCAGAGCCTTTTCCTCCTCTAAGACTCCTATCTCAATCTTCCTTCTATTTCCCCATCATTCATCATTATAGACTATGCCTTAGAATTTCTAAGACACTCCTATTTATACAATCGGGTAGATCTCAAAACCGGCTCATCTTTACATGAACAAGGGTAAAAACCATTTTTGATTCCTAACTAACTCCGCGCTCTACGTCCACAATTTGTGGAGACTTTACATCTTTTTACATCAAAATTTGGACTTTTGCCCCAAAACTGACCCAGGGGATCCCATCCCAACAATCATTAGTGGACAAAAGTTTTGAACATTGTACATGGAATATGGCTTATATGTTGAGTATGGGTATGCCTTCCTCAAAAGTGATATCATGATGAAAAATGTATTGTAACAAATAATGATCTCGATTAGTTGTTCTTGATCCAAAATTGTCACAAGGTAAAGCATTTCAGTCATCAACCATTACTTCTGACTTTGTACTTTAGGGGGCAAGCTATTTAGGCTGTTTTGTCACATTAAGCCAATAGACCCGCAAAACAGATCAAATAACATTCTGGAATGCTTTTTGATAACCCCTTAAAAAATCCTTAAGTATCACTTCTCCAAAAAGTCTGAGTTTCTGGGACAATTAGCTCAAAAAGACTATTTTTAGCCCCAATGCACCTTGCATGTTTAGCCACATGTGTTTAATACATGTTGCATACCTATTAGCCAACGCCGATCAACACTTGTTGCTCCCTTCTACAAGTGCGACGATTCTAGAAATTCAGGAAAAATAAAAAAAATATCTCCGAAGCTTCCTCTTCTAGAAACTGCTAAGGTAGTTTTAACTATTCACCACAAATAGAGAGCTCGAATACTATCTTGGATACCTTATCTATGATCCCCTGAGCTCGTCTTCCCCTCTTAAGTGGATCTCAATCCTAGATTCGTAATTGGATAAGAATTCCTAAGCTACCACACTCCTATAAATTTACTACCTCCCATAAGGCCTAGGTTGGATTTTGGAGATTGATAGTGCCCTTATGTTGCTTCTTTTAGCCTAAGGAGTCATCACATTTATGCATTAGGTTTGATGTTGAGGTGTGCTTTGTGGCAAGGAAGGACAATTCAACTTTGGGAGACATCTACAAAGTCATCTTATATTTATGGTTGTAACTCTCTCCTATATTTGTTAATACAAAGAGCATCTTGTTTTCCTATATTTGTTGTGTTATGTTTGCACTCATGTATTTCAATGCCATGTTGACGCATTGAATAGAGATTTTAGATTATGCTATGCAGATGGTGGTTCCTTTGCTTGTTTTAGTCATGTGTGCAGGTTCTAATTATATCATTTGGAGCTAGAGTTGAAGCTTGCAAGCAAGGAGGAAAGGAAGGTTTGCTATAGATTCCAGGTAGTATTCTTTGCCATTTTCTAATTTCTCTAAGGAAAACTCAAATATTTTTGTCTTCTGTTGTTCTAGATCAAACCACTAGATCTAGGTAATTCACCTTTGTCCGCAATCGTGAAAATTCCGCATAACAATTCACATGTTATTGAATTGAGTTGTTTACAAGTATTGGATGAGGCCATGGTGATGGTCGAGCCAGTTCACATACTAAACCAACGAACTCTACATCTTAGGTGGCGATTGGTGGACCAGGTGAAGGTCCGGTGGGATAGTTATAGTTCCAATTCGACTACTTGAGTGTATGCCAAGGAGATGCATCACTATTTTTCCTTCATGTTCTGAGAACTTTAGGACAAAGTCTATTGTTAAGAGGGGGTGCATGTAATTCCCCTCTCTAGTTTATTGAATTTGATATTGGATTAGCCTTGATATATAGCGTCAAGGCTCATACATTATTCTTTGAATACCTCAGGTCAAGGATTCAATTATTTTACTTGCATTATTAGTGGATGTGATAATATAATTGTGATGTACCTGTTTGATATTATGATGATGATGACTGTGATGGACTTGTTTGATGACTATGTGTAATCATGTTGATTGATTCATTATTTTGTCTTGTTTACATAGTCTAAGGATTATCTCCTTGCTTACAATTAGCGATTATGTTGATGATTATGTCATGATAATAGTTTAGCATGTGTATTTACATCAATGACTAACATTATGAACATAGATTACTGATGATTATTGAGTGTAGTAGGAGACCACCCAAACGCACCTACATGTGATGAGTCAATGACCTCTGGTTTTATTGATTGCATAATATTGACATTAAATGTTAAATTTCAAATTAATATTCTATTATTATTACTAATGGCATGATAGTGGCTACAAACATAGGTCAGTTTCTTGGATGAACGACTTACACATGGGTGATGGGGCTGTATAAGATAAATGAAACTTCATGGGAGGGGCGGGACAACGTCCCTGATTCCACATGCTAATACTCTCGTCGTGATTTGGGTTGGAAGGCATTGGGATACCTTTGTCTTGAAGCTCACGATGTCGTGAGGGCGAACACCAAATTGGGTCACTCATGAGGATTTACTAGGGGCCGTGCATCAAGGCATATTCCTTGATACCCAACACGATTAGTCTCACCAT
Organism: Pinus taeda; assembly: GCA_000404065.3. Lineage (NCBI taxonomy): Eukaryota > Viridiplantae > Streptophyta > Pinopsida > Pinales > Pinaceae > Pinus > Pinus taeda. Next base: position 180,493 of record APFE030530458.1, read on the forward strand.
AGAGGGAAACACAAGAGATTATAATGGTCTTGGTCGTCGTGCCCAATTTTTCCCTTCGTAGTCATAGGATTCCTGAAGGGCAAGCGATGTGGCACCCTTGGAACTTTGAAGGGAAGTTCTTAAAGGACATGACTTACTCGACACCATTGACATTAGGAAGAGAAAGTTGAAAGATATTTAAGGGTCGATGATCATGCAATGAGAAGCAAAAATTCACATAATGTAGTAATGGGTTTTAAAAATAAAATTAATAAAATTATAAGTAAACCTTGGGAAAGGGAAAATAGGAAGAACTATAAAATCTAGACCAAATGAGTAACTCTTCCCTCCTCACGTTTGGAAAATCTTAAGTATATAAGGTGTATATAAAATACTTCAAAGAGTGTAAGTGTTCTAATAACAAAATGGGAAGTGGATATAGATTTTGTTGAGAAATCTAGGGCAATGAGATGAGATGATTTCTCTTTGCTTAATAACTACTTATGATGTATTTTTACTTTACTTGATTGACTTCTTCTTATTTAATTATTATTAGTGTTCTTTATCATCAAACAACTACCAAATCATAAGTAACAATTAGACTAAGGACACAATATATAAGCGATCAGCGAGGGCCAAACCCTCTCCAATAATGAGAGGAAAAGACACAAAATTCTTCTTCTTACATAATCTTCAATTGACGAATTTCAAGACTTAGACCCTTGACCTATAACCCCTCCAAGACCAAGTCAATGCCTTTCCTTAATGAATTTTCCTTCCACAAAGTCAACCCTAGTCAAACTAGCCTTTTTGTAGCAAAAGCTTCTCCTTCGACCTCCTTTTTTGAACATGCAACTTCTTGACTATAATTCAACCTAACTGCATAAACCCTAGGCCATACGTGTGGGAAAGATCATGAATAAATCATCCTCCTTTCTTCTTTGCTTGGTGAGATACTTCTCCGACAATTCAACCTTCAAGATGATTCCTTTGCCACCCAAGTTCAGACTTCTATGGTGACTGCAATTTTTGGTCTTCTTGCAACAACGAGAATCCTAATTCTCTTCAAACGTGTGAGATATTTCTAGCCCAAAACAGATCATAAATTAATTCACTCTTCTTTCTCCTTCCTTCACTAGGTGTTAGCTCCTTTCTTCTTCTTGATCGAACACCTGATGATGCTTGAATGAGTGTCTCTTGAGTGAGGCTGATCTTGCCTTTATATAGTCCTTCTTGTGTCCTCAAAATAGGCTGACATCATCTTCTAGAGAGGTCGACTGCTCCTTTGTAGGCCGACTTGAATTTTGCATTTGAAAAGGTCTTGGAGGGTTAATTTACATGACTTTGACTTAAATATTTTTTCCTACAATATGTAACATGCCCAAGAACGGTCTTCCAAATATGACAATGACTCATAAGCCTTAAAAGCTCTCAATGGGAGCTTTGACCTATAAAGATAAATTCCTTTTCAGGATGAAATCCATGCCTCAAGAAAACAATAACAAATTTATTTTTCTCATTACATCAAATACATAAAATCATGATTCCATACGTCATTATGAAGACTGAACCTAGTTACATATTTCAACACTTCCTCTTAACTAAGGAGGTATTCATAATCCATACAAGATAATTGGACATTATCAATCTCAAGAATTCTCATAAGAAGAGTCAGATTGGTGTATAACATCATATCATACAACATTGTCACATAGAAAGGCATTGACTAACAACTCTATCTCTCCAAAATATTAGAGCACAATGCTGGCGAGACCAATGATTTATAGACACCTTCATCATTTTCTCTCTAGAAGCATACCCCACCCAAGTGTTCATAGGGTATGTCCTTTTAAGACTATTCTTCTCTTGGATTCCCAGCCCTCAAAGAATATCATTCCTCTACAACTACTCTTATCTTAGATTCCCTACCACATCCTCAAAGAGTATCAAATTCCAGATGATTTCCCAATCCTCCATCCTTTTCTTCCCAAGTGATGTTAAGAGTGACGATTCTATCCCTCCCTCTCAATTATGGAGGATATACCCATTTAATGAAGGAATGTACCCATTCCTTATAAAAGTAATGTACCCAATCTCCCTCTTAACTAGGGACTTGTCCAAGCTCCCTCTTAGATTAACGACTTGCTTTCAAGTTTCTACTAAATTAGAAACTTGCTTCTAGGCTCCCTCTTAATTAGGGACCTATTCCCAGCAACGGATTTTTTATTCATTGGTGGAGATCATGGGACCTTCAGTTGCTTGTAGCGCTCCTTCATTCGATGTCATGAATTTCATTTTTAATATTATGGAGCTTTCATCCTTTGGGACTTATTTGTAGGGCATCGACCATCCATCACTTTCCTTCTCAAATCAGGGTAGTCATATCTTTCTTCCTTTTTGTCGGAGAGTGATCCATTAGACCATATTTGGATTTTCCTCATACAACTACCTTTTCCACATCATGTATCCTTCAGGATCTTCCATCCCACCACATGAGTACCAGTTGTAGATGACATCCACACCTTTTTTTTGGTTGTCCTGTATTAGCCCATCCAGATATTGTTCAAAAATTAGAAATGAACATCAATTCGAAAATTACCTTTTGTGACGGCCCTTCATCATGACATCTGCATGCTGCAACATCAACATCCCGCCTTCATATTGACACATCTCCAAGATATTCATTTTTCAAGGGTCTTCTTTCTTTTCAGACTTTTCCAAGGTCTTCATATCTTTCCCATGGAGATATCATAGTCAATTATTATAGTCATAGGATGTTGATTTCCTTCTCCATAATTTCATTTTTTCACGATCTCTTCCATTTTATTCACATATTACTTCCCAAGAACTCCCAATAATAGTTTATTCATTTTTTCAACCACCTCGTATTCCATATGAGGACATATTATGTCAATTTCATTTAGTTAATATGTTACCCATGCCTTTATACATCCTTTTAATGAAATAGATCCTTTTTAATTGATCATGCTCATGAGGTAGAGCATGAATCCTTACTATCTATAACTATATCATGACATGACTTGACTCATTGAACATATGCATACATACCTCTTTTCTTCTTTGGATATCTAGAATTCCTTTAGAAACTTCTTGTCCTTGATTGAGAGCACTTCATTAATCTTTTGACCTGCTACATTCTTTTGTCATCATACCATCATTCTCCTAAATAATGAATCCCATCCCAATTGGATTTATTAGCAAGGCCTCTTTCAAGAGATGAATATTCTAATGAAGATTCCAACAGAGGATCCTGATTATCCTCATCTTGCAGATGCTCCTTCCCAATGATGTATGATGAGATTTATACTAGATGACTTCCTTCTACCCATAAGTGCTACTTCTAATGAGGTTACTAAGAGGTACTTTCTTCTAATAATCACTACCATAGACTTCAACTATCTTTCAAGCTTCCCATAATGATGTCATGAGCTCTTGCTTTCAATCGTATGCTATTATGATGCCATTCTTAATGTGATGCATTCTATCATACTTTATTGAATGTAATTCTTTAACCATGGTAGAGGTCTTCCACCTTCTACTCCATCTAGGTATCCATACATCATGAATAGTGCCCAAGGGTCTGTATAGTTCCCTCCTACCATGCTTCTTAAAAAAACAAAGGCTTAACCCATCCACCTTTACTTCTTGCACCTGCAATATTTATTGAAAAGCACCCCAAGCAAAGTATATAATACCTAAACATGATGTCAAGTTATCTTTCTAGGGCTTTACACAATCAAGAGGTCATCCTAGGGTTTGTTAAGTTCAAACCCTAGATCATATTATTTTATCTTCATGTCATTCTAGGGTTTATTCAATATCCTAGAATCCTAAAAAACCCTAGAAATCATAGGGAAAAAATACCTTAAGACTAAGGTTCCTCATTACTAAGGTTTCTTATGAGTATGCAAACTAAAAACCCTAGAGCCATAATTTTAACCCTACAACATCTTATGATGGAACCTTGAAAATTAAAAGGAAAAATATCATACATAGCTCATGGATACCTACTTGCAATGCTCTGTGTTTCAGAATACCATGGTATTATTGTCTTTTATTGACCTTTCTACTCTCTTCAAGAATTCTTTAACTAGGGAAATTATTGTCCTTCTTGTTGAGACCTACTTCTTCACGAGTTCCTTTGGAGGTCCTTTATGATGACTAAAAGACTTCTTTGCAACAAAACTTCATAATGAAGACTCTTTTTGTTGCACTTACTTTCTGCTTGTAGTTTCTTGATTTGGCTGCTTATCAAAATGTAAGATGATTGTTGAGGCAATTTAGCCTTCTCAAATAATTGATTGTTCTACAGAGAACAAATATATTTGATTTGAAGATGATTGCACCTCAGTGCCATAGATGAATGGTTCATCCCAAACTCAGTGCTTTGCAAATTTTAATATGAATTATCTTCATGAATTTCTCGATCTTCTTGAGGAGATAGATTCCTTTATGAGGATGTCTGGAAATTGGGTCATGTGGTTGCTACATATAATTTTTTGATGAAAACGATCTTCTTCTTTAAGGCACACAGACTCAATCTTCTTGTCAAAGAATTCATATTATTCGAAGAATTTGAATTAGGCCTTCGACCTCTTGAAACAATGATGTAGTTTCTTTGAAAATCAATTCATTATGCACACAATTCATAAGTCTTCTTACTTAGAGAAGGGCTGATATTGTAACCAAAATTTTTAACTTTGGAATGAGTTTCAATGTCTTGAGAGAGATAAAGTTTTCTTGAGATTTCTTTGTTTTCAGACTTGAGAATTTCATAACTTCATCAAGCCTCTTTAAAGTTTGAGTATTCCTTTCTTTGGGTTGATAACTGAGCAAGGTTCCCAGGAATGCTAGGTTTTTGAGATCTTCTTTTATGTAATCCTTGACCTTGAAATGCCTTGGAGATGAGAGGATCTTCTTGATGATTGATGCCCTTGATAATATTTTGGTCCTTGAATGTCCCTTATTGAGTTTCCCTTCCTTGACTTGTCACCTTGTCTTTGATACCATGTTGAGAAATCTATGGCAGTGAGATGAGAAGATTTTGCTTTGCTTGATAATTGTTTGTGATGTATTTGTACTTTACTTGGTTGACTTCTTCTTCTTTAATTAATATTAGTGTTCTTTATAATTAAACAACTACCAAACCATAAATAACAATGATACAAAATAAAAAAGATATATGTGATCAACCAAGGCCAAAACCTCTCCAATCATGAGAGGAAAAGCCACAAAATTATTCTTCTTATAGAATCTTCAATTGACAAATTCCAAGACATAGACCCTTGACCCATAACCCCTCCAAGACCAAGTCAATTCCTTTCTTTAGTGAGTTCTTCCACAAAGTCAACCTTAGTCAAACTAGCCTTTCTATAACAAAAGCTTCTCTTTTGACTTCCTTTTTAAGACTTGCAACTTCTTGATTATAATTCCACCTACCTGCAGAAACCCTAGGCCATACATGTGGGCAAGAACATGGAGAAATTGTTCTCCTTTCTGCTTCACTTGGTAAGATACTTCTCCTTCAGCAATTCGACCTTCAAGATGATTCCTTTGCCACCCAAGTTCAGTGACTGTAATTTTTGGTCTTTTTGTAGTAGTGAAAACCCTAATTTTCTTCGCACATGTGACATATTTTTAGCCCAAAAAAAATCAGAAATTACTTTGCTCCTCTTTCTCCTTCCTTTGCTAGGTGTTAGGGTCCTTTCTTCTTCTTGATCGAAAAATTGATGATGCTTGAGTGAGGTCGAGCTTGCCTTTATATAGTACTTCTTGAGTCCTCAAAATAGGCCGACATCATCTTCTAGAGAGGCTGACTGCTCCTTTGTAGGAATACTTGATCATTTTGCCTTTGACAAGGAATTCGAGGGTTAATTTACTTGAATTTGACTTAAATAATTTTTCTTACAATATGTAACATTCCCAAGAAGGGTCTTCAATATATGCCAATGACTCACAAGCCCTAGAAGCTCTCAATGGTAGCTTTGACCAATAAAAATAAATTCCTCTTGAGCATGAAACCCATGCCTCAATAAAACAATAATAAATTTATTTTTCCCATTACAACAAATACATAAAATCATGACTACATATGTCATTATGAAGACCAGACCTAGTTAGATATTTCAACAGATTTTAATTAGAAACATTAATCGAAGGATGGTTTAACCTCATTAAGAAAAGAGAGTTGTGTATGAAAGTAAAGAATAATAATTTAAAATTAGGGAAATTTAGTTTCATGAGAGAACCTCCACGTGGCAACAGAACAACACAAAGATATCCATCCAAGCTTTCAACTTGAATTAAAGTAGGGAGTGATTGGGGAACAAAACCTATGAACTACTAGTTGGATTCAGTAATGAACACCAAATGAGTACAAAGGGGGGATCAAGGGACAATTAGGAGAATAAATAGGGAATCATGTTGGGGTGAATATCTAGATCTTCCTTTCACAACAAACAACTCCAACCACAGAAACCTAAAATCTACAATTATAACTCGATATTGAAGGGGTATTCACAACGAAGTTCATTTACTTGAAAAATAAGGATCAAAATTAAAAGAAGAGCAACATAATTGGAATTTTTATAAGAATGTAGGGATAAGTATAGAACTTTCAAATGTGTTAATGTCTTGAGTCAACTTTAGGGTTTTGGCTAGGCTTATCCTGTTGGATAATTTATTCCTCCCTTGCTCTTAACTTTTTTTCCATGTCTTGACACTGGACCTAGTTATTTGCTCCAAAATGTCGACAATAAAACACTCATATGTGGATCTTACTTTCCCAACAAATAAATCCAATCACATAAACCTAAAATATCCAATTATAGCCCGATATGGAAGGGCCATTCATAGTGAAGTTCGTTTACTTGAAAACGTAAGGATCAAAATTAAAAGAAGAGTAATGGATTTGGAGCTTTTAAAATCCTGTAGAGATAAGCACGTCACTCCCAAATGCGTTAATGTCTTGAGTTGGATTTAGGGTTTTGGCTACACTTCCCTTGTTGGCTTGTTTATTGACTCCAAAACTTAGACAAAAAAACACTCATTTGTGGATCTTTCTTTCCCAACAAACAATTTTTGTGTTATTATCTCGTGTTTGTTTTTGGTTTATTTTGATTTGATTTAAATGTGTGTGTGTGTGTGTGTGTATGGCGTACTTAGGAACGATCCCTACAAATTGCTTACACACACCTGATATGTTTGATGTTCTCTGTGGATGACATGAAATTGTGCTTTTGCTTGTCAATGGATTATCGGGTATATCATGTTGTTGATTGGATTATTATATGGTTAATAATTTATGGCCTTCATATTATATTTCAAGATTAGTTTATTTGATAACATTTAGATACTATTAATGTTAATGTACCACATTAGGAGAATTTTGAGGTCTAAATGGGCCTCAGAAGGAAAATAATAAAATAATAAAATGAGTAATGGATTTTTAAAGGAAAAGAAACTAAAATTAACTTTTTTGTTGTATTTTCAACTTATCTCCTTATAGGTTTACTCAATTTTCAAGCATGGGCACTCGTTGGATGCATAATTTGATTCCCTATCCAACGAGTGCCCACACTCGAATTTGAGTAAACCTATAAGGATATCCGTTAAAAATACAATTAAAAACAATAATTTTCTCTCAAAAAATATTCACCCCTAGGGATGACATCATCATCTTAAATAATCTTGAATCCAATTGGTTATTTTATTAGTACATTTTTCATTTTGAGGCCCATTTTTGACCTCAAAATTCTCCTAATGATATGAACTATGGCCAACAAGCTACATTTGTAGATTTTTATGTTTGAATATGAAGGGTTATGCAAGTCCACTTACATAATGATGAGGAAGTAAACTATGCAAGGAAAGCATGAAGATTTTATCAATAAAAGCCATTGAGGGAAAACATAAAATTGAATTGGATTATGTTATATTATACTTGATCCATTTGATATGCAGGTATATGTGAAAGTCAAAGGGTGAGACACTCGCCAATTCATTAACACATGGGTGTAGGATGCAACCAAGATGCTTTGATAGAGGCATAGAATCTGTGTTTGCAAAGTATGAGACATGAGTACTTACACCATGGGAATAAGAGCATGGAATCCTTATTTAACAATTTCAATAGGGATGTGCATAGTAGGGGTGCCAAATCCTCTCCCTGACAAATACACCTCTCATATTCTTGAATAAACCAAACTAACCTCAAAGTGGTATTATATTTTGAGGAAAACTACCCTTTTAGGAGCAAAGACTTAATATATTAGTATTTTAATGTGATGGAGAATTATTCAATTTTTACAAAAATGAATATTGGAGAAATCACAGAAATGACAAATAAGGGTGATGAATAACTATATATTTAAATTACCAATAAATGAATAATTAGGGAGAGTGACATCTATATGGTGACTATTAGTTAATTTAATAACTATGCATGGATGTTAGATGGTAGGTCACCTTGAGCCTAATAAATAATTAGAGTAGGGGTGGATGGACAATGCCAAAAAATGGTCAGAATTTGGAGATAGTTGAGTTAAAATGAATTGGCTAAATATGGATGGTTGTTGTGTCCAATTGTTATGAATCCCATTATCAAAGATGCCATTTCTTCTAGATAAGTTCAATGTGTGAGAATCCACTATTTTTACATATTTGACATCAACTCAAGTTCTTGGTTGTGAACCCATGCAACTCAAGGTTTTAGAGGAAATTTTTTTCCTTCAATAGGACTGAGTGGAAACTAGTTGACATTATTTGAATTGGAAAGACAAGGAGTTAAAAGACTGGAGCTTTCATCTAATAACTAGAAGCAAATTCTAAGTATAAGGATGCACTTGGTTATCTAGTGGATTTGTAATTGCAAGGTTGATTATTTTGCAGATTTTGAAATAATGAATGGCTAAAAATGTGTGTAGTTATATAAGAATATAAAACATGGAATCATGTTGGTTTTTTATTCGTAACACTAAATTGGTTGATGAAGCAATGATGGAGACAAGAATGTGTAATGACTATCTAAAATTGTTGAGAAATCAATGCTAGTACGATTAGGGTTAGATTTCTCTTTCTTGATAATTACTTGTGAATAATGTTGGCTTATTTTACTTATTAGTTATATTATCTTTCATCAAGCAATTACCAAATTATGTGTGCATGAAGATCACAAAAACACAAGACACAAGATGTAGGCACTCTACCAAGGAAAAACTCTTATCTAGGGGAAAACCCAGTCAAAATCTCTTCCTTCAAGAGTTTTCCTTGAGACTTATTTTACCTAGACAAAGACCTCCTCCACGCCAAGCCAACCTCTCCTTCTTCGATCCAACCTTCGACTTAGCAACAACAACACTTCGACCCTAACAATTTCGACTTGGCAGCGTCTAACATCAGCAACAACTTCGACCTTGACTAAGAGACTTCGATCTCCTAAATCAACCCACACGAGAGAGAGAGAGAGAGGCACCAAAATTTCGATTTTCTTCTTCCCTTCCTCAACCAAACTCGCACTTCTTTTGGACCCACCCTTCAACTTCGCACTTCTTCTCAGCTTCCAGCGTCCAAAGATCAAATTATGCTTGAGAGACTGATATGCTCAAATGAAGTCAAATTGACTTGTATATATGGCGTTCCAATGAGGTTGAATTGCCTTCCTTGAGGCCAACTTGATCTTCATGAGGCCAACTTGGTATGGAGGTTACATAATTTATTTTTGACTAAAAAATATCCTTTTTACATCGTTCGAAAGCCCAAGAAGGGTCCCATAAAATATACAATGACTTTATTGACTCTTTATTAATCCTAGGAGTCCTCAATAGGGGCTATGACTAATAAAATGATGCCACAAGCATGAAACCCATGCTAAGTCATTGTAACAATAATAAAATTTCTTTTGACAAATACATTTTATGAAGACCGAGCCTAGTTACATTTTTCAACAAAAATAACTGTCATAAGAACTACCCGAAAAAATATGTGGATAGGTATGTTATTTGTGAGAAAATATCTTTTGTCTAGTACTATATAAATGTAAAACTATGAAAGTGAAGATGACCATATGAGTAATAATCCTTATCATTCTATGCTCTTGGATAAGAATATGTTAATGTAATTTCAATCATGGTCTTCATAGTTTAAATAAACATTTCTAACATAATAAATTGAGGATGCATACCAAGTGTTTGAAAATAAGATTGAATGGAGTAGCTATTTCTTATGCATCTTGATAATGACCTTATAATATGTTTGGTGAGTTACCTATGGCTAAGATTTTGTTGTTGGTGGAGTAATTTAAAGATAAATGACATTTTCTTTTGGACATGTATCATTTCCCTTTTGATTATGTACTTCAACTTCTTATGGTTTAGCTATGGATTTCTCTCTTATATTACGAAATTGATTGGAATGGGCTTAGAATACCTTTTAAGGCAATGGGGAATTTGTTTTTCAGTCTTGTATTGTAAAATATTGGGTTTAGGATGTGCTTGGGGCCTATAGAAGAGGCAATCAAGTTCATATCATGTAGGTCATTTTTGGTCTTTAACATGGAAGATAGGCTATGAATGGAAATTATATATGTATGTTTGATTGCTTCTAATGCTAAAACAGTGTACATCCCATTTATGTATATTTATCCTTTGATTGTGAATGCATCATACCTAATATTTGGATTGAATAAAGTTTAGTTGATTCATAATTGAACACTTGAAAAATACATCAATTATATTTAGTGTTAACCTTAGGTATGGGTGAGAATTCAATGAATCTCTCCAAAGCATTTAAGCATTCTTGTGTTGTTGAAAGGCCTTAACAAACAACGATGGGAGGTTGCATATAATATGATTGATAAAATATCTTAATCAATTGCATATTCCTTTTATTATTCTTGCTACATTTTTTGAAGGAATGGATGAACCAAATTAAAATTGAACCATGTAGAACTTTTATGACTTTTTTTAACCTTTTTTATTATTAATTTTTTTGTGTCGTTCAAAAATCTCGGAGATCGGTGATCACTATGTCCACGAAATATTTGTACCAGGCAGATCCACCCGAAGGGATCACTTCCTGTCGGATCAACCATGGAGCCTAACCTTGAGGGTGTCGAGAAAATTGAACTTGTGACCACTTAATAGCAAAGGTGCTTGAACAATGGGAAATTGACCAATTGAGCTAACCCTTTGGGCTAAAATTTTATGATCATTTTACTTAGCTAATAGATGGAAATTATGTTACAATATGTAGACCCTAAAAAATTGATGAAGCATTCAACACTCATTAGTACATGAGATTATATGGTTGGTTAAATACAAGGGAAAAGTATCTTATACCTTGTGCATGAAATCCTCAATGTGGACTTACATATATAATTGTAACACAACTATTCAAGATTAAATTACAATTATCCTTATTAACGATTTTGAATTTTATTCCATACTTGAACAACAATTTGGGAACTAAGGAGTATTTTTTGGGCTTAATTCAAAAGGTGGAGTGACCTTATGCTTCCTTAAGAGCACAATAAGGAGTTGATGGAAGATATTTTCTGCATCGCAAGATATCATGATGTCTTCGCAACAAGTTATGGTAGCTACAAGATCAAAACATTACGGATCTAAGGGTCCCGTGGACAAAGGAAATGAGGCTAGTTCATTTGGTCAACCTTCTAGTTCAATTCCTCCTCCTCCTTCTGAACCATTACAAATCGAGAAACCAAACGCTAACATGATGATTCGACCAACTCCCAAAGGTTTCATAGCAATGTCGAATCTTATGAAATTATCAGGTAATGAATACTCTTAGTCAGTTTCAGTTGGAGCCTAGACATGATCATTGGGTAGTAGTGAAACACATCTTAAGATATCTTTGTGGGACCATACATCATTGTTTGAAATGCGTTGCAGGAAATGGGATTAAGTTATTAGGCTACATAGTACTACGGGTGCTTTTTTTGTTTCAGATCAGCTATGGTTTCATGGATGAACATAAAACAAGACTCGGTTGCATTAGGTACTGTTGAAGTTATTAATCACTCAATTTAAGCTCGCGAGAGTAATACTTTGTGGTAGAATGGATGAGTTGGAAAATATTTTGCACTAAAAATTGACTAATTATGGGTGGTGTAATTTGGAGTGTGCAAAATATTAGTGTGCAATTTGAATGACATAGGAATGAGGAGGTAAAAAATTTGAATAAGTATGGGTGGTGCAATTTGAAGTGTGTAAAACGTTAGTGGAAAACAACAAGATCAACATGGATTCAAATTATTACTCCATGGATTCAAGATTTAATGAAATTAATGGATTGTAGATTTCTGTGGTGTGGTTTCTTAGAATCTGAATTCAGATATTCCACAGTTTTCATTTTTGTTTTGTCGACATTTCGAGTCTAGACCAAAACTCATCATCAGGACTTGATTTACAAAGAAGAGAGACAGTAGTGATAAATATGGTTATGGTTGTGTGAGATGTCAATTATGTGCGCCGACTAACCTATGATTTGAATGAACTAGATTTTTACTATTTACTATATTCTTATAATTTTTCTGATTTATTATAAAGTTCTTTTATAATTAATTGTAATTTATAATTCATTGTGATTTATAATTAATTATTTGTAATTTATAATTAATTGCATTTTCTGATATATTATAAAGTTCTTTTATAATTAAAGTTCTTTATAATTAATTGTAATTTTTTTTTGGATATATTATAAAGTACTTTTAATTGCTTGAATACATTATTTATATTTGTTTTATGTATAAGTGAATTGTTTATGCAATAAATTTTGTTTATTATTTGATTGTAATTTTATAGTAATTTTGTTTATATTTATTTAATACTTCCAAGTTTTTAGTTACTTAGGAGGTTAATGTGTTATTAATGTTGAGTTTCTTAGGCTTATATGATTTTTAATGTAATAAGAGTTTTATATGGTTAGGAGAGGAGTTGATTAGATCTAAAGCAGAGAAGGTAAGAAGAAAGGCAGGGTCATTCTAATCCATGGGGGTGAGGAGTGAGGTCCAATTCCTACTAATTTCCAAGCCTCCATCCCTGTTGAGGTTATGTGGGTGTTTTATGATCTTAAGAGCTTCTGAGACTTTACGCTTGAACTGGTGTTTTTCATTTGCAATGACTTTTGTGTTTTCAAGGCATATCTAGTGGTTTGTCTTACCTGCATGTTCCGCTAAGGCTGAGGAATGGGTTCTTTCCCTTCGGATATCTGCACTATGTTCTTTAAGCCTGATACTCACTGACCTTCCTGTTTCCCTGATATATTGTTCTCCACAGGAACAGTTGATGATATAAACACCTTTTTGCTAGAATTGTTCTGGGTTGTCTTTGACTGATTTCATTCTTTGTCTAATAGTTGTCAAGGGTTTGAATGAGGTTTTGATATTCTTTTTTAAGAGAATTTTGGCTAGTTTGTCAGTTACACCATGAATATATGGAAGGTAGGCGTTGATGGCTGGGGAATTATTAGTTTTGTTTTTATTGTTTCCAGATTTGGCTTTTTCAATGACTTTGAAAATATCTTTATTATTGTATGCTAGTTTGGAGAATGTTCCTTTTAAGTAGTTGATTTCTTCTTCAGTGTGCCTCTCTCCTTTTAAGTAATTTATTTATAATTCTTTCTATTGCTTTCAAGAAACATTATTGTTTAATTAATTTAATTAATTAGTTAATTAATTTTATTTATTTGATTAATTAATTAATTTTATTTAAATTAATTTAATTCATAATTTTGTTTTATTTTATTATTATTATTTTTCCAATTTTTATATTTATAATTTTATTTATTTTATCAAGGTTATTTATTTAATTTTAGTTTAATTTTATTTTTAATTTTATAATTAATTTAATTAATTAAAATTAATTTAATTAATTAGTTAAATTAATTTAATATAATTAATTAATTAAAATAAATAATTAATTAATTGATTAATTTAATTTAATTAGCTTAAAATTAAATTAATTTTTATTAATTTTATTAATCCTCTAAATATCGAAACCTTATGATACTATGCTTCTAAAGTTTCGAGGGATTTATTCTCCTAATCGGGGGAAGCAATTTCCACTTAATCTCACTCCCATTGTCCCTGTTGAGGTTTTGAGGAAATTTCATAATTTCGATGGCCTCTCTGATTTTTCTTTTTTTGATAACTATCCTCTCTTGCAATTATTTTAGCATCTTCTAGACACACATGATGTTTGGTTTTGGATGAGTGTTTTGCAAAGGCTGATGTACGGGATCTCCCATTCTTTATATCAGCTTCATGCTCTTTAAGTCTTATTCTTAGAGACCGACTAGTTTCCCCAATATAACTCTTGCCACAAGAGCAATCAATCTTGTACACACCCTTGAGTTGTTGATGATCGATGTTATCCTTGACCGACCTCAGCATTTGCCTTATTGTTCCACATGTTGTAAATTGAGTGTTTATGTTATTCTTTTTAAAATTTTTGAAATCTTATCCATAATCCCTTGGATGAATGGAAGGTATACTTTCCCACAATTTTCTTTCTCTTTCTTGTTTTCAAGAGGATTCTTAGAGAGGACCTTATCCTGAGCTCTTCTTATAGCTTTTCTAATATTAAACTCTTTGTATCTTAGGTTTTTAAAGATCGAGGTTAAATGTTCAATTTCCTCATTTAGGTGATCAAGGTCAGAAATCCTGAGAGCCCTAATAGCTAGAGTGTTTAAGACGCTGGATTTTTGGGATGGATGATGGTATGAGTTAGCATGAAGATAGCTATCAGTATGAGTCTTCTTCCTATAGACCTGGTGTCCCAAAGTTCCATCCTCTTTTCTACTAATCAATACATCAAGAAAGGGGATTTTACCATCCTCTTTAAGCTCCATAGTAAACTTGGTTTTAGGCGATATAGAGTTAAGATGATTGAAAAACCTCTCCAGTTCAGCCTTGCCGTGAGTCCATTTTAGGTTTGTGACATCAATGAATCTTTTCCACCAAGCTGGTTTCAATGGGTAAGAGTCAAGGGATTTTCTTTCAAAGTACTCCATGTATAAGTTGGCGACAATAGGTGAGAGTGGAGAACCCATGGAAACTCGCGATATTTGTTCATAATAATGGTCTTGAAAGCTGAAAATAGTGGACCATAAACAAATTTCTGCAAGTTTTGTTATTTCAAGATCGATGGCATGAACAACGTCGTCCAGAGGAATCTTTGTAAACAAAGAAACCATGCCAAAACTTACTAGAATATCATCTTTATCCACCCTTTCATTCTTAATAAGATTACCAACTAGAGTTGCCTTGCCATGAGTCCATTTTAAGTTTGTGTCATCAACGAATCTTTTCCACCAAGTTGGTTTCAACGGGTAAGAGTCAAGGGCTTTTCTTTCAAAGTACTCCATGTATAAGTTGGCGACAATAGGTGAGAGCATAGAACCCATGGCGACTCCCGATATTTTCATAATAATGGTCTTGAAAGCTGAAAAAAGTGGACCATAAACAAATTTCTGCAAGTTTTACTGTTTCAAGATCGGTGGCATGAACAACTTCGTCTAGAGGAATCTTTGTAAACAAAGAAACCACGTCAAAACTTACTAGAATATCATCTTTATCCACCCTTTCATTCTTAATAAGATTACCAACTAGAGGTGCCTTGCCATGAGTCCATTTTAAGTTTGTGTCATCAATGAATCTTTTCCACCAAGCTAGTTTCAACAGGTAAGAGTCAAGGGCTTTTCTTTCAAAGTACTCCATGTATAAGTTGGCGACAATAGGTGAAAGCGGAGAACCCGTGGCAACTCCCGATATTTATTCATAATAATGGGCTTGAAAGCTGAAAAAAGTGGACCGTAAACAAATTTTTGCAAGTTTTGTTGTTTCAAGATCGGTGGCATGAACAACTTCATCCAAAGGAATCTTTGTAAATGAAGAAACCATGTCAAAACTTACTAGAATATCATCTTTATCCACCCTTTCATTCTTAATAATATTACCAACTAGAGGTGCCTTGCCATGAGTCCATTTTAAGTTTGTGTCATCAACGAATCTTTTCCACCAAGCTGGTTTCAACGGGTAAGAGTCAAGGGCTTTTCTTTCAAAGTACTCCATGTATAAGTTGGCGACAATAGGTGAGAGCGGAGAACCCATGGCAAGGTACTATTCCTTATTCCTTATTCCTTTGTTTTTCATATTTTTTTTGTGTATAAGTTTTTGTTTTTATTTAATTTTACTTTTAATTATAAATATTTATTATATATATCAAGTTTTAACAAAGACATTTTACATCGTATTAGAATAATATAAATTTATTAAAAAAAAGGAGAAGTGAAATATAAAATACAGTGAAACACAATGCTGATAACAAATTTGAATTATTAAAATTGAAGTGAATATACGGATAAATAATTAACCATTGAAGGAATTTGTAACTTGAAATATTCAATTAAAGAGTTAAAAAAAACTAAAGAACAAGTTGATCTTCAGTAGTATGGGTAATAAAAGAAATATCAAATTCATCAAAGAGTAAATGATTAAGATAATTGAGTTGGATCATGGATATAAAACAAGAGTTTTGAATTTCACAATTTCTAGTGTAAAGAAGTAAAAAAACATGAACAATAAAAAAAACTAAAAGATAAGTCACAAATTGAAACAACTTATCTCATAGAAGAAAATACGTTGGGAAGATGCTTGAACGTAAATATAGATTGATTTGTGTAAGGAAAGTCGTATTGATCATAAATTTGAGAATTTTCACTAAATATCTTAGCTTAAAAGTCTCAATAATCTTTATAAATGAGGATCCTATTCTAAGATGAGTTAAAGGAGGAGGTTAAAAATATAAAGGAATCTAGAAAGGAAGGAATTGAGAAATAATCAAATTAAAAAAATATTTTATTAGGGATAGATACCAAAACGATAATAATAAATAGGAATTTAGAATATTTGGGATCCATTTTCGGAACTATTACTAGCATTCCATGGTGCAAAGGTCCTATGTTAAGTTGGATCCCCAATGAAATCAATATTATTTTTTCTAATTGAAACTTTGGAGCATGATGAATCTAAGGTCCCTTATGTAGATGGATCCATCTTGTGGTCATCATGGTGTTAGCATTGGTGTTTTCCAACACGCACTTTTCCAATGAGTGACTTTTCCAATTAGCAAAGTGTTGTGAGTTGTAAGCTCATGTAGGAGTTGTTATCCACCTAGTTGTCATAGCTATATTTGTTGAGATTTGAATTATACATGTACTTTTCATATATTGCAAGTAATATAATACTTTTGCATCGTATCAAGCTAACGTTTCCTGCCCTACTGAATTTCATTTTTTATTTTTTTTAATGGGGTCTCACAATTTCTTTTATTTTGTATCTATAAATATCATTGAGTAATGTTATTTCATATATAATTCCCTTTTCCTTTGTGTATAATTAACTTCTCCATTTTTTCTTTTATTATGTCTTCCCTAGTTGTTTATTTTCATTTTTTTCCACTTTGATTGTCAAGTATGCATGGATCTTGATGAAGGAGTGTTGGGCCTTAGTTTTGGTCTTATTTTGATCTAAGAAACTTACTAATCCATATATTTATCATCCATTTTCACTTCATTCATTCCATTTTGATGTATAGTTGACATCCATTCAGGTATTTAATTTTAATTTGTCAATTTCTAAAGTTTTTATGAAAGTTTGATTTTAAGTGCAAATTTGGCAGATTCAGAAATTCTCGTAATAGCTCTATGGTTGATGTGGTTGCAAGACACTTGGGCACGAATTGAATGCATGAATGGAAAGCTTGGGAACTAGGAATAAGCCAACTATGCTTAGTTTGAATAGAACAAGCTTTATTAGGCCCATTTGGTGCTAGTCAATCATGACTAGTCATTCAGAAATCCCATAGAAATAGGGCAGTTTTGAGATTCTATGGGATTGGTCATATTTCTTGGGATGGGAGTAGTGAATTTGACTTAGATAGATGGATTAGAGTAGATGGGTTTGTTATAGTGAATATAGATCAGTTTATTTCATGAGACTTCTTATTTAAGAGCCACAACTTTGATGGCTTATGTATTGACTTATTATACTTTTATGCTGTGACACTTTTGGATTGAAGAGTTAATTTGAAGACTTGTGCTATTATTATTTTTCTACTCAATGCTATGGATGTGTGATTTATTTGAGCTTCTAATATCACTTCTCAAGTGTGCAAGGCAAGGGTGGAGGGCCCCCACTCCAAGCTAAGTACACTTCTTTGTTAACTAGTTTTATTTCTTGTAATTTGTTTATGGTAGAACTGGTTTTTCAAAGCTTTACTTCAGATTGATTTATGGTTCATGCATGGTGATTGATTGCATTAGTTCTTAGCTTATTCATCACTTTATTAAGTTGGAGAAAAACAAATTTTCAAGTTGAGCATCCCTTCTACTAAAATGATGAATTAAAACTAGTTTCCTTTGTTTGCATGCAAGTAGTTTCTTATTGTTATTTTGGTATTGAGATGAATGAATTATGATGAAATACCTTATGTGTCTCTTAAGTTAAGAGCTTCTTTCATTAACAATTTATCCACCTTAAGTTCTTTGTTTTAATCTCTGATTCATTAAAGTGGTAGTTGAGGCAAAGATGGACTTCTTGAGTCAAGAACCATTTCAATATTTTTCCTCTGCTTTAAACTAATTGAATTAGAGTTGTAGAATGTATTGCTTTAAGATTTTTAATAACTTATCTTTGAAGGTTTGATTACATCTGATCTTCACATATAGTGAACTTGCCTCAAAGCATAAACAACCTGGATTGATAAGAAATAATTGTGTTAATTTCGGTAAACAAATTAGCTCAACATTTCGGCATAGTCAATAGAAAGATAAAATACAAATCAAACAAAAACATTAGTTACATCCTTTTCTTTTAATTATGTTTCTTTATGCCTAGATATAGAGATCCTCAAGGTAGATTTATTAAAACCCCCCCACAAGTAGAGATAGGATCATCAAACACCCCAGTTACTCGTAATCCAATAATTAAGGAATTGGCAGAAAACAAAGAACTGGACAAAGATTAACTTTGATTGAGAGGAAAACTTTGTTAGCTTGGGAAGCAAAACAAAAACAACCATCAACTTCAGGGAAACAAAAGGAAATTATCAAGGGAAAACCACCTGTCTTTCCATCTATAAATCAACCTGTCTTTGAACAACTTGAATCTCCACCTAAAATTGAAACAACTAAACCAATGGCAGAAGAAGGACATGGATCTGTTATCTTCACTCCTGAACAACGAATTGAGTATGAAAGACAACAAAGGGAATGGAGAGGAAAAAGAGAGGAGGAGGCAAAACAAGAAAATGATAGGAAGATGGAAAATGACCAGAAAAGACAAGAAGATGGTAATGATCAAGAGGCTACCTTTGGCTTTCCAATAGTAGACACAAGTGCAATATTTTTTTTTTCTCGGTAAAAGCTATTTCTATTAACTGGTAAACATGATAATATTACATAAGGTAGCAGCTACAGGAGCCCGCACTTCTAATACTTTACAAAATTTCCCCATTACAGAAGAGCTGGGGAATCTCAACAAAACTAACAGCCAATTCAACAAAACTAACAGCCAAATCAATTGGCATTACAAACATACTGAGAGAGAAAGAACTGAAGATAAGCATATGACCAGAGCTAAGAACCTTGGACCAAGACCCGAACATACGCTACGGCAAGTAGAAACTCAAAACTGGGCATTGCTTCCAAAGCAGCCTCCAAAGAACCAAAAAGAGCGACCCCAAGAACCACTTGTTCATTTTTCCTCGTCCCCCTGCGTCTCCTCAGCCTACAGACACACATTGTCCTGGCTGAGCACTTCTTTGTCACCCAACACATTGCCCTCTTGTGTCCTGTCAGTGGTGCCAACGTCGGGATCCAAAACAAGATTGACACAGTCAACCAAGGGAGGAATTAGGGGAGGCGAATCAACTTGGATAACTGGTTCAGCTTCCCTTTTGGCAGCCATGGCAATTTTGGCAGAAGAACGCTCACTATTGTGAGAGGAATTGGGGTCAATGCAAGAGATAGGAGGCACCTGGTTAATTTACTCAGACATTAGGATGGTTATCTGGGCTGAAATCAGAGGGCGGTTCAGATTTCTTTGAAATTTAAAATGAGTGGATTGAAAGGCACTGTTTGGAATCGGATGGCGAGTGGGATTGCTGGAAGGAGAGTCCTCAGGGGAGGAAGTGAGGTTAATGGTAGTGAGCAGCGGGGTGGGCTGAGGGCGAGCTGAGGGACGTTTACTGCTACCAGGTCATTTCCTCGAGCGGGAGCGTTTCCCTGGTCGCTTCATGATGCTGGCTCTCACTGAAACCTTAACCGAACCAGTGCTGAACCCAGAATTATTCCTCAGATAAACCGAGGGCACCAAGCCGAATCTAAAAGCAGAACAAAACACAATAGAAACTCAAAACCAAGAGATAGAGCAGGTATAGCGAATGTAACAGTGAATGGACCACTTACCCCAGGCCACCGAAGGATTTCTAGAGCACAAAACACAGGTAGAGTGGAAGGGCTACAAATTCGAGCCAGAACCAACTCAAATTTCCCCTCTGAGGCTAGACTCCCTCTCGGCTTCACTCTTAGTTCTCAGAACGACCGAACAGCGTAATCCTTAACCAACTGCATAATGGAAAGATCACCGGGTGTCTCCAGGTAAATAACAATCAGCAGGCTGCGTTGGGCTTTGGCCTCCATTAATGGCACTGTCCTGCACCGTCCCTTGTCCATTAAAACATTCCTCCCGCCTCCATTCGAAACCTGGGGCTCTACACTGCAGAGCAGGTGGTTGTACTGTGGGAGTTGACGCTGCATGAATGCCATTTATGGCAGGAGGATCACCTGGATCCGGCAGCGCTTCTGCAGGCTCAAGTTTCTCCTTTTGCACCTGATTATTGAAATCGATCAATTGGGAATCCAGAAGGATTGTTGTAGGATCTCCAGTCAGAAGAGGTCGACCACAATCCACACCCACATTGGCAAGAAAGTCCGCAACTTTGTTCCCATCTCTTCTAATGTAAGTGAATGAGATCGCCCTATTGCTATTGATCCACCTCTCCATATGCAATAGTCTTTGAGCCAGTCTCCAACTATTGTAGACTTTGGAGGAGGGGGAACCCTGGAGAATCTTCGTAGCCATTTGAATAAGGATTTGAGAATCTCCCTCCACAATGATCGGGAAAAGGTGCCTTTCTTGTGCAATTAGGAGCCCTTGCTAGAGACATTCTAATTCAGCCGAACTGTTGGTATCCCAGCCATGATAACCCAGGAAGATTATGATACTGTTCCCTTTGTGATCTCGGATCAATCCTCCGAATCCTAAGTGCCCAGGATTTCCCTTGGAAGCCCCGTCAAAATTGAATTTATACATATCTTTTGGGGGAGAGGACCACTTCCCTAGAGGTGAACCGTTAGGGGGCCTAGTTCCTTTGACTATCTGATCTTTCTTTCTACGGAATTCCCAGTTGTTCCAGATTGATTGTTCTTGAGGGAGAGTTGGGAGATCATCTTGGTACCACGTTTTTAGAGAGATGGTTTCTTCAATATTGTTTTTTATGGTTAACCATAACTCATCCAGGGATTTGAATTGGTTTTTGAATATTCTGCCATTTCTCTCTTTCCAGATGGTCCAAGTTACAAAGCCAGGGATGAGCTTCCATATGTGATTGAGAATCTTGCTTTGATAAGGGTGGGGGTCCCAATTGCTTATAATAGCCGTTATGTCTCCATTCACACCTGTCTCTTTCTGACAACGAAATTGAATTTTTTGCCAGATTTTATACGCTAATGGGCAGTGATACCAGAGGTGTTCAATGGTCTCTTCTTATTTTTTGCAATTGAAGCATATGGAGGGGCCAATGAAATTTCTTTTCCTCAGGTTATCCCAAGTTAAAACCCTTTTGTGGCAGAGGAGCCAGAGAAAGGTGGAGATTTTCGGCCAAATGGAGGAATCCCATATCTTGCTCCATATCTTGTCGGGCCTGGAGTGATCTTTAATTAGAAGATTGTAAGCCTCTTTTGTGGAGTATGCGCCTCTTTCTTCGTAACCCCATCTCAGAATATTTTTTCCTTCTGAATGTTATATTTTCTTTTTTTCTAGTTCTGTGTCCAGATTTTGCTGTTCTTGTTCCGTTCCATTAGCTATGATCTGAGAGGCTTTGTGCCATTTTCTGATGTCATGTTGAGCCGTGGTACTCCAGAAATTTCCAACCATGGTGGGGGGATGGAGATCTAGTTCCCCATGCACAATATTAGGGAAGAGGTCTCTTAGTTTGGGCAACTGTTGCCATGAGTCGTCCCAAAAACGAGCTTGGTCACCGCTTTTAACCTCCCAAAAACTATGCTGCTAGATAAGGTTCCTGTGGATTTTTGCCGAGTTCCAAATAATTGAGCCATTGCTCAGCTCAGATATTCTGACAAGCTCCTCTCTGGGACAATTTCCCACATATTTGGCTGCCCATAAGGTGGTCCATGGGGTGGGAGAGCCCGAGATCCATCTCCACCAGATACGAGCTCCCATGACCGCATTGCTATGAGTGGGATCTCGCAATTCGATGCCACCTCCTTTTTTAGGAAAACATGCAGTCTCCCATTTGACTAAAGCCCATTTACGGTGAAGCCCATTGCTGCCCGATAGGAAGGATCTTTGGATGGTTTTGAGCTCTTTGAGGACCCATTTAGGGGCCAAAAGGATGGAGAAAAGGTAGAGGGGCATGGCCTGAAGGATAGCTTTGATCAAGACTAGATGGCTAGCCATATTAAGGGATCTGTGGGTCCACGAGGACAGTCTGGCTTCCAGCTTTTCTAAGAGAGATTTCCAGGCTGAGTGCTTCAAGCTGGAGGCAAAGAGGGGGGGTCCCAGGTACGTGGATGGTAGCTTGGTAGAGGAAAATTTGAGGATTCGAAGAATGAAAAATTGAATAGTAGAGGGTGTGTGAAAAAAGAAGATTTGAGACTTGGATTGATTGATAGTTGCCCCAGAGGCTTCTGAGAAGTCAGCTAAGAGGGATTTGAGCTGCCTAGCCTCTTGGACAGAAGGGTGCCCATAGAGCATGGTGTCATCTACAAATTGTTGGTGAGTAGCTGCAGGGGTGTTGTGGACTGCAAGACCTTTGAGGCAATGCGCTTGTTGAGCATGCTTGATGCTTCGCCCTAGACCTTCCGCCGCTATGATAAAAAGGAAAGGGGATAGGGGGTCCCCTTGCTTGATGCCTCGAGATGGATGGAAGGTTTCAGAGGGGATGCCATTGATTAGAATCGAAAAGAAGGAGGATGTGAGGAGGCTCATAATCCAGCGAACCCATGAAGTATTGAAACCAAACGCCAGTAAGATCTTTTCCATGTAATTCCAACTAAGGCTATCAAAAGATTTTGAGAGGTCGAGTTTGAGAAGTATACCTGGCTTTTTGGAGGTCTTCAGGGAGTGGATGATTTCATGTGGGAGGATGACACTATTCGTAATCTGTCTCCCTTCCACGTAGCCAGATTGTTCCGGTGAGATGATCAGAGGTAGCAGAAGGTTTAGTCTTGTGGCTATGATTTTGAAGATGATTTTATAAATGATGTTGTAGAGATCAATTGGTCTGAATTTGTTCGGTTTGCAAGGCTTCTCTACCTTAGGAATCAGAGCTAGGAAGGTGGCATTTATGCCTGGAAACATCCATCGAAGTGAGCGCGATTCTTCCACTACCTGCCAGACTTCATTCTTTATGAGATCCCAGAAATGGTGGAAAAAATTGGAAGTAAAGCCATCCGGACCTGGAGCTTTGCCTGCTTTTAGTTGCTTAACTATAGATTTCACTTCCTGAAGATCGATTGGTTTGAGAAGCATTTGATTGTGCTGATCAGATATGAGTTTGGGAATTTTGCTTGTGATATTTTGAATAGCTTGAGACCAGTCAATGCTTGGTTCTTTGTGCACCTGCTTGAAGTGATTGAGAAGTTCAGCCTCGATCTCTTCATGCTTTTCAAGTTTAGCTCCCTGCTCATTTTTAATGTGAGTAATATTATTGTGCATTCTGCGTTGGATTGTGGTATTGTGAAAGAATTTGGTGTTTTTCTCACCCTCTTTGAGCCACCAAATTCTTGATTTTTGCTTCCATAACATTTCTTCCTGTTTTTCTTTTTCCATTAACTCCTTTTCAAGATTTTTTTCCTGGTCCGCAAGATCATTAGATCTGCCCTGAGTGATGATTTTTTGCTGCAGTTGCCTCATTTCCTGTTCAATGTTTTCCTTCCCGTGAAGAATATTGCCAAAAGTGGTTCTATTCCAATATTTGATTTTACCTTTGAGGTGCTTGAGTTTTTGTTGAAATTGGAACATTTTGGACCCTGGAGGAGGATGAAAACGATTCCATTCTGTGCTTATGAAGTGATGGAAATCAGGATGGGACAGCCATAAGGCTTCAAAGCGGAAAGGTCTGCGAGTATTGTTCCCCGGTCGAGACCAGTGGAGAGAAATGGGCCAGTGATTTGAGCCAGTGAATGGCAAGATAGAGGCAGCAAAATCCCCTCCAAGATGAATGGCATTATCTGAGAGAAGAAATATGTCTAGCCGAGAACCAATGTGGAGGTTGCCTGCTTGTTTGTTGTTCCATGTGAAATTGCCATTATTGAAAGGGAGATCAATGAGCCAGTTATTTTGAATAAAGTTCAGTAGGAGTGTTCCATCCTGAGAATTTCTGCCCCTGCCTCCTCTTCGTTCTTCCATTCTTGTGATCATGTTAAAATCTCCACCGAAAATCCAAAGAGGGAGTGGTCTGTTTTGATTAAGTGCCAAGATGGAGTCGAGGATCCTTTCTTTTTGACGATTTTCCTGTGGAAAGTAAACATTAGTTAGGAGTCCATATTGATTTGTTCCTAAGATGTGAAAAGTAGCTTGGAGAAAGCTCCTGTGCGCATGGAAGTTGGTGAGCTCCACAGTTCTTGAATCCTATATGATTGCAATCCCTCCTGAGGCTCCATTTGCATCAACTGCTGTGTTATGACTTCCTGGCCAAAATTTCTTAGCTAGCTTGTCCAACATTGTAGTATCACATTTTGTTTCTTGCAAGAAGATAACCTGAGGGTTTTCTTGCTTTATCATGTTTTTGAGTAAACGGGTTTTCCTAGGACCGTTAAGCCCTCTAATATTCCAAGAAATTAACTTCATTGAGAAAGATTGATATCAAGACTGAAGTACTTAGTTAACTTGGCGTATCTGCTAGAATCCACTAAGGTTTGCCCTACCTTGATTGTTCTTTGGAGGATAGTTTTCCTACCTCGCTTTTTGATGTCCTTGGCAATGAGTCGCCGATCCCAAGGGCTGCCGGTTTGGATTCCTAAAGATTTTTGCCTTTGAGCTCTTGATAAGACTTCTTCCAAGTTTTTTAGCTGTCCTACTAGAATATTATCAAAATTGTTGGTGGTGCATGCCTGTTCCAGTCCCGGGAGATCCAAATCCCCTATATCTATTGAGTCTGTTTCTTCATCCATAAAGTTAGAGTAATCTTGATCTTCCATAGGTTCTTCCTCTGTGCCAATGCCTCATAATGGATTCTCCATTGGTTTATCCCTTTGGTCCGTTGAGGTCGAAGCTTCCTTGCCCTTAGTATCTGATTGAACCTTGGTGGGTTCTTCTTTTTTTCTATTTTCGTCGTTCTTAGGTGCTGTTTCTAACAGATTCATTTGAATTTCAGAATGATCTGTGAGGGCTTCAAATTTGTTGCTGGTGGATGGCTTTGGCTGACTAGATGGTGCTACATTTGGTTTCGGGGTAGGCTTCTTATTTGCCCTTCGGCGGCGTGCTACCTTGATGAATCCAGATCCATCTGAGCCTTCCTGATCTGGAGTAGGGGAGGGTTTCTGATTTAGAGGGCAGTCCCTGAATAAGTGCCCGAGGCCATGACATCTCCGACAGCGAAAGGGCACATGTTCATAATCAATCATTTGTAACCAGTTCTTATCAAAGTGAGAGAGATTTACCGCATCTGGAAGAGGCTGGTTAAGATCCATGTAAACACAAATTCTGGCATAAGAGGTGTATGTACCTGTCTTCGTTTCTTCGGCTGCTTTAACAAAGTCACCTAGTGTGTTGCCTATCGCTTTCAGAGATTCTTCCCCCCAAAATTCGTTGGGAAGAGAGTACAGGCGGATCCAAACCGGAGCCCAGATGAGATCTACCGTATCAGGGTTGAAGCGCTCTACCCAACCTTTGAGAAATAGTCCAGCTACGTTGAAGAAGTAGGGGCCTCCGTCCAAGACCCTGTTTCTATCCTCCAGGCAGTTAAAGATAGCTGTGAAAAAGCCTTTCGGACCTAGCTGCAGGGTAATGTGCCCTTTGGGATGCCATTTCACATTTATCCAGCTTCGCGGTGCTCGTTCAGTTGGCCACATCCCGATGAACTTCCCTATGAGAGCATGGTCTGTCATAAACTGTATTCTTTCTTCAATGATGTGTCCTGGCAATTCAACTCGTGGTCGAATCGCTGCAACTGGTTTACAGGTTGCTGAGTGAATCTCTCGCACCTTGTCACCGTTCTGGTTTGTGTTTTCCTTGTCTGCCTGGTTCTCTGGCATTTCATTGTCATTTTGCGGGGGAGGTTCTCCGCCTCCCCCCAGCTGGTGTTCCATACGGACACAAGTGCAATATTAGGAGAGGAAGTGAAAATAAAAAATATTCCACCTTCTGTATTTCCAAATTTTTATGGAATGTCCACGGAAGATCCTGATGCTTTTATGTTTGAATTTGATATTCTATGTAGAACATATGGATACACTGATGACATTCATAAACTTCATATTTTTCCTGCAACATTAAAAGCAGCAACTTTAAAATGGTTCATGGGTTTAGGAGAGCAAACAATAAATTCTTGGGATGTAATGAGATCAATCTTCCTTAAAAAATATCAAGCTTATTGTATATCTAGAGATTCTAAGGAAGATGTTTTCAGAATGACACAACAAGAAGATGAAAGTTTAGAGGAATATTTGGAAAGATTTGCATATAATCTACAAAAATCTAAACAACACTCTTTAAATCAGGAAACCATTCGAACAATATTTCTCAAGGGTGTAAGGGATGAATACCTTGACATTTTGAATGTAATGGGTAAAGGACACATTTCAAACCTGCCATTCGAAGAAATTGTTGAGTTATGTCAAAAATATTCTAGAGGAAGATCAAAAACTGGAAAAAGAGAAGCAAGTTCAAAGGCGGCAAAGTCAGCTGCAGGAGGGATAACAAGAGCTGAAATAGGAAGCTTATTGGAAAACTTCAAAATAGACCTCTTAAGTACATTAGGAACACAAGTGGATTTTCTAAAGGCAAACAAGAAGAAAGAAGAACAAGAACAAGCTCTAGCAATCTTTTGTTCCAAATGTAGAAAGAAACATCCATTGAGAGAATGTCCTTTGGATAGTATTCAGGTATGTGGTCTTTGTACAGAAAATAATTCGACAGAAAACTGTCTAAGATTGAAATAATTACAAATGAACTCAATGGAAGAAGTGCCAGGAATAGAAGGTTTTTATTATATAGCACCACGAATACCATGGCAACCTAGGATGCCTCAACAAAATCCGCAACAATTCCCTCAACAAAATTACCTTTGTCCACCTCAAAATATTTGGACCCCTCCAATGCCATGGCAAGCTTGGCCTCCACAACAATATCCACAACAACCTGTACAAGGTTGGAGAGGATATGGTTATGGAAACCAGCAACCTCAACAGTATCAACAGCACTACCAGCAACAATACCAACAGCCATTTCCATATCCACAATATCCACAATCCATGCCATTTCCGCAACAAAATTCTGCATATCCACCATCCATGCCATTTCAACCGCAGAATCCACCACCATTATTGACCCAACCACAACAGTTACAGCTACCCTCAAACCAACCTAGACCAACTCAATTACCAGCCCAACCAATGGCAAATCCGAATAATAAAGTGGACAAGTCTACCTACACTGTAGAGGAAGCAGCATATTTTCCGACATATTCTATTCTTCCTCTAAATGATGTCCATTTAAGGTCTGCAAAGGTGCTTAAAAAGGATTCTCCACCAATCATAGAAGAACCAACTGAACAAGGAGAATCACTTGAAACATTGCAAATTGAAATACAAATTCAGAAAGGAAAAATGATTACAACTAAAACACCACCTTATCCTGAAAGGTTAGTGGAACAACAAAAAGATATAACCCTTCCTGAATTTGATATTTTAGATGAGTTAAAAAATGCTCATGTAAAAATTCCTTTGTTGAATTCAATTAAAGAAATACCAATATATGTTAAAACAATAAAGGAATTATGCATTAAGAAATCAGGGAAAAAGAAGAAGGATCCTACTACAATCCAAGTCATTGGTAAACTAGCAAGCCTCATGTCTACACAAATTATTCTAGAGAAATATATTGATCCTGGTATCCCTATGGTTACTATATCAATAAATAATTTCTCAGTACCAAACACATTAATAGACTTGGGAGCAGCTATAAATGTAATGACAATGGAGACAATGAAAACTCTGCATTTAAACAACATTAGATCAACTTCTACAATTTTAGAACTTGCAGACAGATCTAAAGTTGTTCTAGAAGGGATATTAGAAGATATCATAGTCTCTTTGGATTCATGGGAGTATCCTGTTGACTTCCGTATCTTGCAACCAAAAACAAATTTGGGAGGACATCCTCTAATCTTGGGCAGACCATGGTTAGCTACCACTGATGCCTTCATAGGATGCAGATCGGGAAGCGTGATTATTTCACATGGAGATGAAAGGAAACACATTGCTCTTTATTCACCTACACAATCAACTTCTTTAGAATCAGTACTTGAAACTCAAGAAAAACAGCAAACTAAATCAGTTTTAAGCATAAATCAATTCTTTGACTTTAGAGAAGAGGAAGAGAATGAAGACTTAATGGATATTTTCATTTTGGAACCATGTATTTCATAGTAGCTTAGAGAAGTCCAATATGGAGCTGCAAGTGACCTTTTGAATCAATGTTTTTAGGAAACTTGTACTGTTCAAACTTTGCGGAATTCTTTTATAGACATCTTTCCTATAAACACAATCTCCAATCCAACAATAAAAACCATTGAGGTATATCCTGGAAAACATTTAAACATTGGAAACTAGTTGCAATCAACACAAGAACAAGAGGTAATTGTATTATTACAAAAATACTCAAAAGCTTTTGCCTGGGATTATACTGATATGCAAGGAATCCATCCCAGCACATGTATCCACCACATCTATACAAATGATCAAATCAAACCTGTAAGGCAACCTCAGAGAAGAATGAATCCCATGATGAAAGAAATAATGAAAGAGGAACTGCAAAAATTGTTAAATGTTGGATTCATCTATCCTATTTCAGATAGTCAATGGGTTTCTCCATTGGTAATCTTACCAAATAAAAATGGAAAATGGAGGGTATGTGTAGACTATCGAGAATTAAACAAAGCCACATTAAAAGATCATTTTCCTCTACCATTCATTGACTAGGTGTTAGACTCATTAGCTAGAAAGAAATTTTTCTCTTTCTTGGATGGGTTTAGCGGATACAACCCGATTAAAATAGCAACATAAGACCAATACAAGACAACATTTACTTGCCGATGGGGAACCTATGCATATAATGTCTTGCCATTTGGTTTATGCAATGCACCTGCAACTTTCCAAAGAGCAGTGCTTGCAATATTTGCTGACCTAGTCCAAGAATGTGTAGAGGTTTATATGGATGACTTCACAGTCTATGGAAACACATTTAATGATTGCCTCAACAATCTTGAGAAAGTCTTGAAAAGATGTATAGAAATAAGTTTGTCATTGAGCAACGAAAAATGCTATATGATGTTGACAGAAGATATAGTTCTGGGACACCATATTTCCGCTTTAGGAATTAAGGTGGATCCAGCAAAAATCCAAGTCCTAGTTAACCTGATGTCACCTACAACACAAAAGGAGGTAAGAAGTTTTTTGGGCTATGCAGGCTACTATAGACAATTCATTAAAAACTTTAGTAAAATAGACCAACCTCTGTTCAAACTATTAGCAAGAGATGTTGAATTTCAATGGACAAATAGTTGTCAAAATGTATTTCAAATCTTAAAAGAAAAATTGTCAGTGCACCCATTCTCTGTGGGCCAAACTGGTATTTGCCATTTCATATTTCAACTGATGCATCAGATACTGCAATAGGTGCCTCTCTTGGGTAGAAAGAGAACTTGTTCAATTATGCAATATACTTTATAAGCAAGAATCTAACACCTACAGAATTGAACTACACAGTCACAGAGAAAGAAATGTTAGTTGTTATACATGCAGTAAACAAATTCAGGCACTATATAACAGGATATCAAGTTTTCATTCATACAGATCATTGAGCAATCAAATACTTGACGAATAAACCCATCACCAATGGAAGAATAACAAGATGGTTATTGTTATTGCAAGAATTTAGTATCACAATACAAGACCGACCAGGCAAGGAAAATCAAGTGGTTGACTTTCTGTCCCGCATATAATCACCCAACGACCCAAATCCGGTTGTAGAAAACTTTCCAGACGAACATCTATTTTCCATAATAGTAAAAACACCATGGTTTGCAGACATTGCAAATTATTTATCTTCTGGAAAATTTCCAACTCAATTTACTAACAAGAAAAGAAGAAAAATTGTTAGAGAAAGTTCTAGGTATAGTTGGGTAAACAATGATTTATTTTATACTGGTTCAGATCTAATGATTAGAAAATGTGTGCGAGAAGATGAAATATTAGACATTCTGAGAGCATGTCATGATGAACCATGTGGTGGTCATTTTGCAAACAAACAAACAACATATAAGGTGCTGCAATTGGGCTATTACTGGCCATCCATCTTCAGAGACTCTAAGGCATATGTCAAGCAATGTGACAGTTGCCAAAGAACAGGGATACCAATCACATCAGATGAGATGCCGCTCAAGCCACAGCTCCTCATAGAACCATTTGAGCAATGGGCACTTGATTTTGTTGGACCTATTAATCCACCATCAAAGGGAAAGAGGTACATCCTAGTATGCACAGACTATGTAACCAAATGGGCGGAGGCCAAAGCAGTGAGTAGAGCAACAGAAGATACAATGGTCACCTTTCTCTTTGAAGAAATCTTTGGAGCTAGACAAATTGTAACAGATCAAGGGACACAATTTACATCAAAGTTGGTACGGGATCTAACAGAGAAATACAAGATCAAACACAGGAAGTCCACACCATATCACCCTCAAGCAAATGGCCAGGTTGAATCAACAAATAAAGTCCTAGAAAATATCATGACTAAAACAATACAGTTGAACAGACGAGATTGGTCTGAGAAGTTAAAAGATGCACTATGGGCCTACAGAATCACATGGAAGAATACAACTGGTTTTAGTCCATACCAGTTGGTATATGGCAAAGAGGCCTTACTGCCTATAGAGTTTCAGATACAAACATACAGACTAGCAGCTGAACTAGGATTGGCCCTGACTGAAGCACAACAGCAGCGGATCATAGAACTGAATCAACTGGATGAGTATCGTCATCAAGCTATAGAACATACCACATTGGTGCAACAAAAAAGAATGAAGTGGCACGACAGATATATCAAAACTAAGACATTTCATAAGGGAGACTGGGCCTTACTTTTTGACTCCAAATTCAAAGACTTCAAAGCAAAGTTTACGACACACTGGCTAGGCCCATATGAAATTGAAGAAATATTTGATGATGGAGCAGTAAAGATCAAGACAATCGACCAGGACTCCACCTCTTTTGTAGTGAATGGACATAGGCTCAAAGTTTATAATAGGCCTATCAGTAAGGAAGCATTTATGAAACAACTGGTAGAGGATACAGAACTGGAACTTATGGCACACCAGGCTCAGCCATCTTCCAGTCTTGTAGATGAATAAAAAAAAAAAAAAAAAAAAAATAACAAAAAAAATACATAAAAATATATATAAAAAAACATATAAAAATAAATAACTTGTTTGCTAGTGAAAACCAGGAAACTGGCACCAAGCAAACACGAATTCATAGGGGAAAACCAGGGCAACTTGGACTCTATGAATTTTACATTCTTATTCTAGTGTTCTCACAAAATTTCAATGCAGGAAACTCTCCACAGACAACTGACTTGAGGACAAGTCAAATCTTAAGCAAGAGGGAGCATTGCATCAGAACTTTAGCTGGAAAGTTGAAGTATAGCTGGAACCTGTATTGTCAACATAGGGACCTAAAATGAGAAAGCATTACAGAGGGACCTGAAAGACCTGCCAGTGGAAAAACAACATGTACATATTCCATAAGCATTGCAGAGGGACCTGAGTCAAGAAATCATTACAGAGGGACCTGAACAACAATTCAAGAACCAAAGCATGAAGAACAAGGAGCAGCAATAAAGTTTACTTTTTAATCCATCTACAACATTTGATCAATTGATTTCATCCCACCTGTATAGACATCATCCAGGGGAGTATATGTATAGTCATTTTGTGCTTGAAAATTCAAATTTTTTAGAATTTTTTAGTTTTTGATTAAGTTGAAATTAGTACCTGAGGATATTCATTATCATTTCATATCCTATATTCTTTATAACCCCTATACATCATACTCCATTTCATCCATACACATCCATACATATTCCCTATAACCCTACGTATTTTTCTTTAGAAGCATAAAAGACCAAACTAGGACAACTTTTCAACCTGCACATACAACTCAAGCATTAGTAATGGTGATGATTTTAAATATGACCCAAGATGGTCATTTTAAAATCATAAAGATGTGCATATAAGCCAATAAAAATCATGCGCTATATGAAAATTCATATATATATGTTATGCGCTATAGTAAAATGGTTATGTGCTATGTGCTATAGGTACCATGAGAAATAAAGGTCATATACAAAAGCGCATATGATATAAGGAGGCGCGCATACAAATGATATAAGGAAAAATTAAGCGCATGTAGTGATATAAAGGTAAACCAAAGCGCATATATATATGATATAAGGAGAAGCCGCGTGCACAAGATATAAGGTAAAGCACATAAGGTAAGGTATAAGGAGAAGGCCGCGTGCAAAGGTTGGAAATACCACACACAAAGGTATATAAGTGATTTCATAAATGGTAGTGGAGTATGCATATGGATCAGCCGTTAATCAAACGATCATTGCATACGGTTCTGAATCATTGCATGAGGAGCACAGTATAACACACGATGACAGCAATTATGTTATATTCAGCAAAAGGTTAAGCACTGAATGAAACAACATCACCAAAATGACAAATACCGACCAGCACACAAGTACGAGGTAAACACCATGGCATGGCGACTGTTTGTCATTGGACTATACACTGTACAGGAGTTATGCGCATGACTTTAAAATCAAAACTATGATGCAACCATCCTCATGACACAGTCGGGCGACTGGTCAAACAGGACACCCATACCAACCACACACTGTAACACCATTAAACAAGAAGTGCATAGTACACCCATGAAACGGTCATGAACCGACCGACGGTTCTTGCACTGTTTAACCTAATTCTTCATTGCCAAATAACTCAGAACGATGGTGTTTGGAGCTGCAAACTAGTGAAAAAGAAAGTGAAGCGGGTTTAGGCAGATTTAAGAAGGAAAATTATCCCGGCTTTAACGACAAGTGATCACCGATTTTCGGGATTCATTCAGGTAATGGAATAGTTTGTTTAAGCTTGACAACTGTGGAGTATATTTGTGAACTGTCTGTTATTAATGGTTAAATTATTCTGCCCTTGCCACCAGTCAGTTGAATGATTGAAAAGGGATTTGGAGTGCCGGTTAACATTCCTCAGCGCTCGTTGACAACCAGGTAACGCTGAAACCACGTATTAACCCCAGCAATAAGTGGGTTGATAGCAGTTAATAGATATGGTGATAAGATTCACTGCGTAAATTATGGCATAAAACACTAGTGAATCGCGCAGAATTTAAATAAAAACTTATTGCATGGATAACACGTTAGGGTATGGAATCGCATGTGAAGTTTTAACGGCGTGTAGTGTTGTAAATCACAACGAAATCTATAAACAGAGGAGGCACCAAAATGTGATTGTTGTGGCGTGTTTGTGTTGCATGGCACTATTTGTTGCATGGCAATGTTGGTTGAATGCGCGCTGTTGGTTGAAATGCGCACCATTGACTGACTGCGCATTGTTTTGATTGCACATTTTGTTTTATTGTGCACTGTCCTCATTCATATCACTGATATATCATATGCATGGAAACGACCGAATGGTAAACAAACACAATTGATATGTCTCTGTTATGAACCCTTTTGCTGCTGCACATTTTTTATTTGACCAAAACAAGGGATTGAAGTTTATGTGGGCCGAACGAGCCATGTCATTTTCAAACGAAAAGTTGTGCGATTTAGTTGTTGTGTAATGTGTTTAAGACCGAGTTTTGATTGCCAAAGGGAGTAGGGCCAAGCCATTTAAAACTCATTTTAAATGCGCTATTTTTTATTTTTGTTTTGAGGTCGAGAGCATTTTGGCAATTTTCAAAATTTTTATGATGAGGCAGAGAGCCATGTCCATGCACTGTAGTCAAAACACTGCTTATTTTTAATGATTGTACATACAAAGTGAAAATATGGCTTGATTTTGGTGACAGTATACACAGTGTAGGGTAATGGGCATACATGGAATAGTATGAGAATAATGCCTAAACAAATACATTAGAGAACTAAGGATCTTTTATGAAAAATGGTTTTCATATGTATTTTGTTTATCAGAATAGAGTTTAGCATATTGACAGGGATATACAGGTGTTTGATTTCTTGAACAGGGATCTAAAATAGCATCTACTACAGAAAGAACAGGATCAAAGAGGAGTAAGCAAGCATGGGGACATGCTTGATGATAAGCAAGGGAGAGATGTTGGGCCTTAGTTTTGGTCTTATTTTGCTCTAAGAAACTTACTAATCCATCTATTTATCATCCATTTTCACTTCATTCATTCCATTTTGATGTATATTTGATATCCATTCAGGTATTTAATTTTAATTTGTCAATTTCTAAAGTTTTTATGAAAGTTTGATTTTAAGTGCAAATTTGGCAGATTCAAAAATTCACGTAATAGCTCTATGGTTGATGTGGTTGCAGGACACTTGGGCACGAATTGAATGCATGAATGGAAAACTTGGGAACTAGGACTAAGCTAGCTATGCTTAGTTCGAACAGAACAATCATTATTAGGCCCATTTGGTGCTAGTCAATCATGACTAGTCATTCAGAAATCCCATAGAAATAGGGCAGTTTTGAGATTCTATGGGATTGGTCATATTTCTTGGGATGGGAGTAGTGAATTCAACTTAGATAGATGGATTAGATTAGATGGGTTTGTTAGAGTGAATATAGATCAGTTTGTTTCATGAGACTTCTTATTTAAGAGCCACAACTTTGATAGCTTATGTATTGACTTATTATACTTTTATGTTGTGACACTTTTGGATTGAAGAGTTAATTTGAAGACTTGTGCTATTATTATTTTGCTACTCAATGCTATGGATGTGTGATTGATTTGATCTTTTGATATCACTTCTCAAGTGTGCAAGGCAAGGGTGGAGGGCCCCACTCCAAGCTAAGTACACTTCTTTGTTAACTAGTTTTATTTCTTGTAATCTGTTTATGGTAGAACTGGTTTTTCAAAGATTTACTTCAGATTGCTTTATGGTTCATGCATGGTGATTGATTGCATTATTTCTTAGCTTATTCATCACTTTATTAAGTTGGAGAAGAACAAATGTTCAAGTTGAGCATCCCTTCTACTGAAATGATGAATTAAAACTAGTTTCCTTTGTTTGCATGCAAGTAGTTTCTTATTGTGATTTTGGTATTGAGATGAATGAATTATGATAAAATACCTTATGTGTCTCTTAAGTTAAGAGCTTCTTTCATTAACAATTTATCCATCTTAAGTTCTTGGTTTTAATCTCTGATTCATTAAAGTGGTAGTTGAGGCAAAGGTGGACTTCTTGAGTCAAGAACCATTTCAATATTTTTCGTCTGCTTTAAACTAATTGAATTAGAGTTGTAGGATGTATTGCTTTAAGCTTTTGAATAACTTATGTTTCAAGGTTTGATTACATCTGATCTTCACATATAGTGAACTTGCCTCAAAGCATAAACAACCCGGATTGATAAGAAATAATTGCGTTAATTGCGGTAAACAAATTATCTCAACAAGGAGCATGAAGCTTGAAGACAAAAGACTTCGAATTTTATTCCAAAAATACAAAAACAAATTACAAGCAAAGGAGTTGGATACTTTAGCTGTCACTTTACAAATATTTCTAGATAGGATTTGAGCAAGAATTTACGGATTTGAGTTATTGTATAATTAATTCAAGTAGTTTAGACTTAGTTGAGATTCTTGAGGAGAATATCATGCAAATTATATATTATCTAGTATTAGGCAGATTCGATACATTGATTGAGGATATGGTTTTTGTATGTACAGGTATTTATGTAAGTTTTGGATTAGTGTAATGGGATTTGGCTAAGGAGGATTTGATTGTAAAGTTTGTTATCTCTCTGTATCTCTGTGT
The DNA here is from genome assembly GCA_000404065.3 of Pinus taeda. NCBI lineage: Eukaryota > Viridiplantae > Streptophyta > Pinopsida > Pinales > Pinaceae > Pinus > Pinus taeda. The sequence goes on from APFE030530458.1 coordinate 217,130, forward strand.
ATACTGTGCATGAATGGTCAATCCCGGAGGTTTAATTTCCTTTGAAATAATTCTGTGTTCTGTTGATTTCCAGTTTGGGCCCTTTAGAACTAGATTCTATATAATCTTGTGTTACCACGTTTAATTCTTCACTCACCGTGTTTTAAATAGTTTGGATATTTTTTAAGAAATATAACTTACAGACAGGCTAAACTTGGCGGAAGTGCAAATTCTTGGTGGAATGAAGAAAACCCCGACAAAATTCGTGAGAACCTTAGGAGAAGATTTGAACCATCTGATCGATAGGAAACAGATCTAATGGTGATTATGTGCTAACAAGTGCGGACGTTAATTCCAAAAATAGATGCGATAAGTTATTAAACTGAGTTAATAACTCAGTTAATCATGACTGTTCGCTTGAAGCAGTCAGATTCGACAGTGATCGTGTCAAAAAATGCACGAGAGTTAATATAAATTTCGGACGCGATAGTTTATCGACTGTGGTTTAATCCAATTGAATTTCGGATTGATCACAGTTGTTCATTAAGAAGGGATGAGATCCTATAGATATCACTCTGGAATATGCACACAAGTTAACTTAAATTTCGGACCCGAGAAGGCTATGAAGTATAGTTTTATTTCCTTTCAATATCGTGGGAAAGGTGAAGGTTTGCCATATATTAGGTAAATTAACCACTTCTGCTATTTTAGCAGAATATATAAAATTGTAGGTTGACGACTGATTCTCCAAAGGAAACTCGAGAAGAAGTTCCACCTGAACTCGAGGAGATCATTTCCAGTTTTGAACAATTATCCTTAACACCTGCAACAAACCCACCATTAGTGGTATCAGAGCATCTTATTGACACTGAACATGATCTCAAATATCAGAAAAATAAATTCAACATGGATTTCAGAGTTGGAGGAAGGCATGGTGGTGATTGAAGAAGAGGAAGACCAGTTGCAAAAGTTGGAAGCTATGCAACAGATGCAAGCTAGATTAGAAGCAGTGGAAATGGGAAATGAAGGAGATGTAGGTGCTGGAGATGTCAGTGAGACTGAAGTTGAAGCTACAGAAGAAGAGGAACCTATAGAATTTACTCCTAAAATGAGATTCTTTAAATTAGTTTTGGGATCCACATCTAAAACCAGACTCGAGGGTACAGTTTATACAAGAGGTTTAAACCCTGAGGAGTTGATTGACTGGACTAATAACATGGATAAATTATTTGATTATGAAGAAATGGAAGAAGGAAAGAGAGTGAAATTTGTCGCCACAATATTGAAAGGACATGCAGCACTTTGGTGGGATGGAGTGCAGGAAGAAAGAAAAAGACTTAGTAAGTAGCCAATTAAAAATTGGAACGGGATGGTGGCAAAGTTGAGAGGTAAGTTTTTTTTCCAAGTGATTATCAACAATCATTATTTATCAGATGCAAAATCTTAGACAAAGGTCTTTGATAGTGAAAGAATTCACAGAGGAATTTTACAAAGTGAGCATAAGAGCTAGACAAATTCAAGATACAGATGAGAAGGTTGCAAGATACATAAATGGTCTCATAATGGAGACCTAAGATGAGATAAGTGTGTTGTTTCCTAAAATAGTAGAAGAGGCTTATCAGATGGTATTGAGGGCTGAAGGAAAACTCATGAGGAAGCAATTTGTGAGAAGTAGAGGTGCTTTTCGAGGAAGAGGAAGTCAAGGTGGTAGAGGAAGATCTACAACACCTAGAGATGGAGCTAGCAGCAGCTTGAATCAGCATACACCCATAAAAGGTGATGCGAGTGGCAGAAGGATTTTTTTCAAAGGAAGAGGAGGTAGAGGCAGCGGAAGAGAAATAAAATGTTACAGATGTAACAAGTTGGGACACAGAGCCTATAAGTGCCTAGGAAATGCAGGGACAAATCAGAGAAATGTAATTGTTGCTCAGAATGAATAGGAAGCAGCAAAGGTGCCAGAAGAAGAAAATGTACTAGAGAAAGGGGAATCTTTGGTAGTTAACAAAGTTTTGTTAAAGCCAACAAAGGAAGTTGTTGAACTAGCACAGAGAAATATCTTCTTCAGGACTGTGTGCAAGGTTCAAGGAAAATGTTATCAAATGATAATTGATAGTGGCAGCATCGATAATTTGGTCTCTACAAAAGTGGTGGAAAAGTTGAAATTAAAGACAAAGAAACATCCAACGCCTTACAAGGTGTCATGGCTTCAAAAAGGACATCAGTTGTTAGTGAATGAATAGTGTGAAGCTGAGTTGCACTTGGGCAGATACAAAGATAAAATTATTTGTGATGTCATGCCTATGGATGTGTGTCACATATTGCTGGGAAGACCTTGGCAGTATGATAGAGGAGCTATGCATGATGGGAAAAATACAGATACAGATTTGGTAAAGAAGGTGTTAATCATAGATCACCGTCTATGGAAGAAGAGGATGCATCAAGAAAATCTAATACAAAGACTCTATTACTAAGTGGAAAAGAATACTTGTAGCAGATTTAAGAGGATGAGGTAAATTTTGAATTCAATTGAAGATTTGATGTATTTTTTAAGTGGAGCAAGATATTTTACAAAGCTAGATTTAAAAAGTGGTTATCATCAAATAAGTATTAGCAAAGGTGATGAATGGAAAACTGCTTTTAAAACAAATGAAGGACTATATGAATGGATGGTAATGACTTTTGGGTTATCAAATACTCCTCGTACATTTATGAGGCTTATGAATGAAGTGCTGAAAGAATTTATTAGTAAATTTGTAATATTATATCTGGATGATATATTAGTTTACAGCAGATCTAAAGAGGAACATATGAGACATCTGAATTTTGTCTTGTGGAATGTTATGAAACCAGCTCACAAAAAGATATAAAAGATAGTTGAATGCCTTAGAATTCAGCCTCTTCGAGGGGGCAACCTCCTTTACATTACACAAATGAACAATTCTTAGATGATTCAAATGAAAAA